>JAUZND010028671.1:0-23424 GCA_034780555.1 Coelogynopora nodosa
TCGCCGGCCTAAAGGACAGCGCTACAATCCAAGGTACACGGTACCCACCGTCAAACACTGTCCTTCCGTCATGATTTGGGGAGCAATTTCATGCAAAGGTCGTGGCCCTCTGTGGCTGGCACCTCCCGCATCGACCATAAACGCTGCTGCCTATCTCACCATCCTTCAAGTGAAGTTCCCAGACTGGCTTGTACGAACTTGTTGCCAAATACTACAACAGGACGGTGCGCCATGTCACACCACTATAAGGATCGTGAAGAATTGGTGCAATGCCAACAATGTGGTATGTACTCCTTCCAGACTGGCTTGGCAATTCTCCGGATCTAAATCCGATTGAAAATTACTGGGATGTCCTTAAAGACCGAGTGGCTGAACTGAAACCCACTTCTAGAGGTGAATTGTGCTACACAATTAAATTTGCGTGGACTCAACACATCAGTCCTCAATATTGTGCTAATTTGGCCCATTCAATGCCACGTAGGATCAAGGCTGTCTTGAATGCTAAGGGTCGACATATTAAATATTAATTATTCCATGGACTGCTTAGGAATATTACAACATATTTACATCATGATATAGTACGTTAGTGGTTGCATTTGTTTATGTCTTATAACTCTGTTAGATAATATATCCGTTAAATTTCGCTTTGGTCTTAGACTTTTGACCGGGACTGTAGGTAGATTGTTGACCACTTTTGCATTAGCTATCTACATTGTATAAGATTAAAAATATATAATTTAGTGTATACGAGTACATAATTATCATGGATTTGCATGTATGATAATATATGATCATGGATAAGCATGTATGAGCATGCATAGTCATGGATAAACATATATGATCATGCATGGCCATGGATACACATGTATGATCACGCATGGCCATGGATAAATATGTGTGATCATGCATAATCATGGATAAACATGGATCATACATGTTTATACATATGGTGCGGCATTAATTTGTGCGTGTATGCGATCGTACGCAGGATCATGCAGGATCATTTGTCTATTGTAAATGGTTTCTCGCCTATATAGTGGAAGGTTCTATTTTAACATTTTACATATTTTGTTCCAATTTTTGTATTTTTTCAAACATTTCATAATTTTCTACTCATGCTTTATATTAAAACCACAATGTACAATGTTTATAATACAATTGACACTTCAGTTTTACCACAAATAATATACCGCTGTTTATAGTGACCATTATATATTTTTATTTCAATGAAATTGTGAATTTATGTGATAGAAATCAGAACATATGTAGCAAAATTCCAAAATTTCATATAATAAAATATGGTTAATATATTACATAAAATAAAATGAATAATAATAATTGGCATATATGTTTTCCTGAAATCCATTGTCAGTTTGTCAACGTATTTGTTAAAAATCAGGCATATTGGCAATATATGAAAACAGTGTTAATATAGAAAATTAATTTTATACAAATAAATAAAATATTTAAGTGTAAAAAGTATTGGCAAGCGAAAATATGAGGTTATAAAAACATTTAATAGTATTTTATTTTCGAACGGGGGGGGGGTGTCAAAATGTGAATTAGTTTTGGAGGGGGGTCTATAAAATTTGTAACAAAGTGTAACAACTCTGAGGAGGGTCAAAAAGCGTTAAAAAAGCGTGATTTTATTTCGAAATAGCCCTATATTATGTAAATTGAAGTGGTTTATTTGTTATTATGGACATGATTATATATCAATATTTGTTTTACCATATCATTCTTTATTGACAACATGCTTTCGGTTTTTGGTTGACGTTGCAGAGAACAAGACATTCCTTCTTAATTATTTTTAATTAGTTATTTGTTATTGATTGACGCGATATTATGTAAGTGATTTTTTAAACTTTCTTTGCCAGACAAATTAAATCGAAACATTTGTTATGTATATCTGTTTAATCAGTATTGTAATTATTA
Source organism: Coelogynopora nodosa (assembly GCA_034780555.1). Classification (NCBI taxonomy): domain Eukaryota; kingdom Metazoa; phylum Platyhelminthes; order Proseriata; family Coelogynoporidae; genus Coelogynopora; species Coelogynopora nodosa. Next base: position 1,936 of record JAUZND010028671.1, read on the forward strand.
ATCTTAATTGTAAAATTATTATAAAATTTTGTTTCTTAATTGACAGTCGATTTGATAATTTCTGGTTCTTTTAATTTTAATTTTTTTTCTGTTTTTGTGGTAATGTTAAGGGTTTGAATAAAATATATCCATTTACTATTAAAATATTGATACCGTTTTATGAAAATGTTATAATTGTAAACATCCATATAATTTGATGATAATTTAAGACTATATATATAAGTAATGACTAATGTCTAATGTTCACAGGGTGAGTATATCATTTAATTTGTGCAATAATTAAATATGTACTGAAAATAAATTAAGGTGAAATGATAAATACATTATCAGTAGTATGTATAATTTTAATGTATTGAAATATTTTTATTTGTGTTTAGAAGAAATATATCTATGACTATATAATGTCTATACAGGCATGGTCCCAGAAAATTTGTCAGGGGTGGCACAACATGAAAAGGCATAATTTTTTTATAGATGGTACAAATCTATTTCATAATTTTAGGATCAGACCGATGAAACATATATTTTTAAGATTTTTAGACTGATGGCATAAGTTTTCTTATACATATACTGGATAATAATATTTTCCTAGTTGTATTTTATGTAGAACAAGATTTCTTTAAAAATATATTAATATTTATATATATAAGTTTATTGATAGCTATAAGACACATAGAAAAGTATATATATAGGAAAAAATAGTACAATGTGAATCAACAGATGAATACTATAAAATGCAGTGCAATACAAACTGATGACATTTAAATATTCAACATTTAAATAAGTGTTATTTAAATATGAGATCATAAAATTAACAAATATAATTAGTGTCATAAAATCTGTCGAATTTGATAAAAAATAATATGTAAACTCTTTTGTAGGTGCTAACTATCTAATGTACATAAAAGCTTTGTTGGAACAAATAGGACTAATTATGTAAAACATCTACAAGTTCCAAATGCCTCAGGTGACTTTTGGCAAAGTTTATCACTAACTTGTCCAAGTCTATTGCAATATCCCAATGTATAAAAATATGTGCCAATCCAGACAAGTGATCCTGGCTCATTGTTGATCGCAGGTATGTTTTAAGGAGATGGAGTCATGAAAACAATTGTTCATATTCACAGCTTGTGACCGAAATGCTGGCCGCAATTCGGAGAAGATGATGAATATTTGGAAACATTTGTGGGGGTCCCATTCTCAGAGTAGCTACCAGGGTGTCCAGAAGATTGCCATCAGTAGTATGAAAAATATTCCATTTAGTGGCCCAACACTGCAATTCTGTCTCAAGTGTCCAGGGTGAGGGGACATCATTGTGAAAACGCAAAAATTCAATGGCTTTTTCCTTCCATCCATCTTTCAGCAAGGCAGGGAGTATAGAAAGAGAATCTTCTTTGCATTTCGTTGACCACATGGTCAAGGAAAGGTATGGCCACTGTTCGCTTAAAGTAATCTTCTGGAATTTCCGCAGGCATTAATGAATTTGCTGACCACACCGATGAGGAAGACTAGCTGGAGTGGCATTGCCTGAGTCGGCCATTTGCTTTGCAATTATTTAGGAGGGCACCCTTTTCAGTGAAGTCAGAATTTCAGGAGGGCGCCCTATTCAGTGAATTCAAAATTTTAGGAAGGCACCCTTTTCAGTGAATTCAGAATTTCAGGAGAGTGCCCTATTCAGTGAATTCAGAATTTTAGGAGGGCGCCCTTTTCAGTGAAGTCAGAATTTCAGGAGGGTGCCCTATTCAGTGAATTCAGAATTTTAGGAGGGCGTATATTTTTCTAAAGGGCGTAAGTTTTTCTTAGTTTCTTAGGGAGGGGGCCCGTGCCCCCTAGGCCCCCCCCTGCTATAGTATTATTAATATTATTATTACAAAATTTATTATTTTCTTAAGTCTAAAGTGATTTCTATATAGCATTAAAAAAATTAAAATATATTTTTTAAGACATAATCACATATAACTAAAATAAATTATGTAGAATAATTTATTAAAAATGACTTTCTTCAATTAAATATATAAATACTTCTATAAATATTATTTTAATTTATTACATAAAATGGCTCTAATAGAATTATAGAAAGTAAATATAGGAACCTCCTGCATTTTCATTAAAAATAGTTAAATATACACAAAAATGAAAAGTGAAACTTCAATTTAATATCAAAGTCAAAGAAGGTATTAATAAAGATTACATTATTATATATTTTATTTTAGTTCTAAATACAATCATGATCAAAAGTTTGGAATCACCCAGAAAAAAACACATAAATCCAGTTATTACATATAAATCACAGTTTTATTCATAATAGTACTAGTGGAAATGAGTTTTAGAATGCAGTACAAATGTAAATGTTATGAAATGCAGTTGAAATGTTATTGTTATACACCACAGCTAACACAGTTAGTATCTTATGTGACCCCCCTTTACTTTAAGGCAGGCTTCCAAATGACGAGGCATAGAATGGACCAAATATGTAAGATAATCTGATCAGATTTCTTGGGTCCATACCATTTTAATTTTCTTAATCAAGTCAGCAGAAGATGTCAGATTATGCTTTGTAACATGGTCTTTAACACAATTCCAGCAATTTTTGATGGGATTGAGGTCTGGAGAACTCCCTGGCCAGGGCCCCAAGACCTCATTCCCCTCATCATGTAACCATTTGGATACCACTTTAGCCATGTGGCAAGGAGCACCATCATGTTTAAACACATTTGTGTTGTTAAAATTCATAAAGGGGTGAAGTTTTTCCTGCAGTATTCCATTGTAAACATGAGCATTAATTATTGTGTTCACTGGCATAAACCACAACCCACAACAAACCCGAGCAGCTATAGCACCCCAAATCATGACTTTGGCTGGCTGTTTCACTGTTGGTAACACATATCTGGGGTTGTACCATTGGCCAACTGGATGTTGAACACAGGATACACATTGACCAAACTGCTCTATAGCAGTTTCATCAGAAAACATTACATTTTCCCACTCCTGGGCACTCCAGTGTCTGTATTTTTGGCAAAAATTAATATGGTCCCGAATATTCTTGGGACTGAGGCATGGTTTTTTGGCAGGTTTGAAGCTCAGTAGTCCCAAATCTTTGCACAATCATTGTCAAATTGTTTGTACACTTGGTGGGTGGGTTGTCAATAAAAAACACTTCCTTGGATATTTCACATGCAGTGGCAAAAGGGTGCATCCTTGCATGACGGTGAATCATTGCATCCCTGCAGGGGGTAGTTACCCTTTGTTTGCCTGGCCTCACTTTGCTGATATATCTTTCTAATTCATGAAAACATTGTATAGTTTTCACTACACAACTCTGGCTTACACCCATATGAGTAGAAATAATTCTTGTTGAATGCCCTTCCTGCTGCAAAATATAAATTTGGGCCCTCTTTTCTATTTACAATTCCTTAATTTTTTCCATTTCTGAAGCACAAGGTAATTTGAATTTTGACTGGAAGCATGGTTTGAAATTAATAATTTTATCATGTAAAACAAATATTTATACTTAAAAACTATTTTATTATTGATTGTGTTCTACTACTCATTTAATTTTGAATAAAACTGTGATTTATATGTAATAACTGGATATACATGTTTTTTTTCTTGGGTGATTCCAAACTTTTGATAGCGGCTGTAGATTCTATTTTAAATAAATAGTATCTTAATTTAATTATTGTTTATTATATATATACTATATAATCCATTTAAAAAAATATAATAATAATTATTTATTTACCATAATTCTGTATAATATAATTAAAATAGAACAACAAGAACATACGGCTTATATTAAAGTACTGTATTTATATTAAAGTACTGTACTTATATAAAGTACTGTATACAATCTGTAAAAACTATTGAAAACCCATCTGTACCTGTATTATAGGTACAAAAACCAATATAATTTTAATAATATGTTAAAAATAGTAAATTTATCTTCACTATATTTAAATGCATATAAGTATTTCACACCTTAAAAGCCATTATACTGAAAGCACTGCAAGAAATTTTCAGAGTTTGCTAGGTTGTTATAAGGTCAGGTTAAGGATGGGGGAAATGGATGTATGCTGAAATATGTATATAGGTACCTGGGGAGTACTGAACTACCAATGCTTCCACTACTGCACAATTGTGTAAACATAGCACACTTTTATCAGAAATGCACAAAAATCTGATTATTCTGCACAATAATTTAAATGTGTTAAAATTTTAATATTTGCTCACTAAATTCAATCTTTTGAAACACAAAAAGTCAAATTTTTAAATGGAATGTGCAATTATATAATTCTGTACTGTCCATACTTCAAATTTGTTTGTTGTATTCTAATGTTAAATTTATACTATAATTATAATAATTAATTATTAATAAATTATACTTTAATATTTATATATAAACATTAAATTTATTAAATCACATGTTTTTGATGAATTACATAGCTTCTCAAATCTGATTGTAGACCATAACATTGCAACATTTTTCGGCTGGGGTCATTGCCACAGTTTGCCCCCAGACCCTCGATCCCAAAAAGAATTAGGAACTTGCACATAATTTGTCCTGTATGGAAAAATGGAAAATATTATTACAGATATATTATGTATAAGTACACATACATATTTGAAGATATTCCTTATAATTTATAAGATTTAAAACATATTTTTCTCTTTTTAGGATTTCTTTAATTTGGTTCAATTTTTTTTGTAGAATCATTTCTATTATCATTATTTAAAAATAAAATGTTACTCATTAATTAAATTATTATTATTATATAAATATTAAAATATTAATTTTATTTATATAATGAATTATTTATTAATTATATATATATATATCTAGTAGTACATAATAACCAATGTACATATACAATTTCTTATCTTAGTCATTTGTACCCTGCAAATTATTTTATATATCACAGATTTTATTATTAAACTAAGTAAAAATTATACAAAAAACAGCAACTCTGCTCCAATTGTACCCACTCCCTAGGGATCAGTTGCTTCATTTCTTGTCATTTTACTAATTATCTTTATTGATAAAAATACTACTTTAATCAATGTAATATTGTTCTTTATAAAAATATGTTTTAATTGGATCTATTTTGTGTGACAGCTTTAGTTAAGAATAATTATTAAATAACAACATTTTCCAATATTGAGTATATAATAGATTATACACTACTTTTATTAATTAATAGTAAAAATTACTATTGTTCTTGTAGATATATCCCAATATATATATAATAAAATTCTTAAGTTGGTGACAAAAAGCTATGATACATCTTTTGTTAGTGTTGTAAATGTATTTTATATGAAAAAACAAGTAGAAGGAGAACTGTAATTATAGCAAATGTTGAAAATGCACTAAATCAAGTTGTTGTAAGTTAACTATTAACTGTTGTATAACATTGCAATTAATTACAGTAGGTAGAATTTATGCTTAATGGATTTATCTACATAGTACTAAAAGCTAAGGCAATATTTAGCTTTTACAATTACATGTTTAATTAGTCATAATTATTAATTACCATGTATTAAAGTCATTCATAAAATGTGAAGAGTTGAATTTGTTACTGATGTTCAATGTAGAAATATTCACAACTGATTCATTTCATATTTCTAAATGTTATTGACATTATATTGCTATTAAATTTTTTAGTTTTACCACCATTGTGTAATTTCTACTTTAAATGCTACTGTTAATGGGACTCATGTTCCCATCTTGTTTATGTTAACAGAAAAATGTTGTATTCTCTAAACTGCTAATTTATGCCAGCTTTTGGGGTTGATCATTATAGCTGGCACAATGATCAATTGTGTTGTGGCTGGACATCCTAACCAACACTACATAACTTTATAATAAATATTTTAGTTTGACTAAACAACTAATTAACTGATCATATGTTAGATTGACAAAAGAATATCATGAGTATTTATTAAAGAATAATTTATGGTATATTCTAATTTACACAAAAAATATTTAATTACAGTGTAAAAATTTGTCTTAGCCCATATTCCTCATTTTAAACAAGATGGAGATTAGCTCTCATATGATGACTTTTGATTAAGATGTAGTGAGTTCTGAAGCATCACCTTCTCTTTAAAATGATATACCTGCAACATTAATTTAATATTAAACTAATTTTTTGACTGACTCTGTTAGAATGAATTGTTATGATCCAGTAATTTTTGTTGTTGATTTTCTGGTATTTTAGAATTTTATTTTCAATAGAAAAAATAGTAAGGTAAAACAAATCATTAATATACACTTTTTATTTTAAATCATTTAACACAATGATTTAGTCTATATATAACAAGTTTTTGTAAAAAATAAATCAAGCTTACTCCATCGCTAAATTTATAGCTATCAGAAGCCAGTAGACAAACGAGTTAAACAAAATTCAGCCAAGCCTACCCAACTGTTTCATACTCTGCTAGTCCAAATGATTGAAATTAATTAATTTCAAAATCTTTTAACATTTACGGTTTCCTTACATAATATTTATGGTTTTCGCCATCAGACTAAGTGTATAACTTATTTCTGTGATAATTAATATATACCATTTGGGTATTTATTGCACCTCAAATATTTGAAACTGTTTAATGCTGTCTAATTATATTACTTAGGGTATTATTTTATAATATATACATATATATATAAAATCACTTATTAAAAAGCTTCAAATGAAATGTTTTTACGATGTGTGCAATTAATTACTTTTTAAGTATATTTTTAATCATTCCAGATTACAATGACTTCAAGTGATCAAGCTTGTTATACACTAATCAATCTTCCTGTAGATTCTGAACCTCCAACAGAGCACAAATTAAAAGAGGACCTTCAAAATGGAGATATTAAAACCAAAACAGAGGCGCTGAAAAGAGTGATTAAAATGATAATAAATGGCGAGAAATTTAATTCTCTTCTAATGACAGTTATTCGTTTTGTTATGCCTTCACAAGACCATACAATTAAAAAGCTTTTACTTTTATTTTGGGAAGTTGTCCCGAAATATTCATCAGATGGAAAGTTGCTCCATGAAATGATTCTTGTTTGTGATGCTTATCGAAAGGATTTGCAGCATCCCAATGAGTTCATTAGAGGATCTACTTTACGCTTTCTTTGTAAGCTTAAGGAACCAGAACTTCTGGAACCGCTGATGCCGGCTATTCAGCAATGTTTGGAACATCGTCATGCCTATGTTAGACGTAATTCTGTCCTTGCTATCTTTACTATCTTCAAGAATTTCGACTTTCTCATTCCTGATGCTCCTGAAAAAATAGCTAAGTTCCTCGAACAGGAGCAGGATGCCTCGTGTAAACGTAACGCTTTTATGATGCTTCTTCACGCTGATCAGGAGCGAGCATTAAATTACTTGAGCACCTGTCTCGACCAGGTTCATACATTTGGTGATATTCTACAGCTGGTGATTGTGGAGCTTATCTACAAAGTGTGCCACACCAATCCCTCCGAACGTTCTAGGTTCATTCGCTGCGTTTACAATCTGCTTCAGTCGAGTAGCCCCGCTGTTCGCTATGAAGCTGCTGGCACTCTGATAACTCTCAGTAGTGCCCCTACCGCGATTAAAGCAGTCGCATCCTGTTACATTGATCTGATTCTCAAGGAAAGTGACAACAATGTTAAATTGATTGTTCTTGACCGTTTAATTGGTCTCCGTGAAAATCATGAACGAATTCTTCAAGATTTGGTCATGGATGTTTTAAGAATCTTAGGTAACTTTTTATATATTTTATATTGTGATGTTTGTTATTTATTTATTTTCTGTAATTCTTTCCTTCTAGGTGCCTCTGACTTGGAAGTCCGCAAAAAGACACTCGACCTCTCTATGGAACTTGTTACCTCACGAACAGTTGAAGAACTTGTTAACATACTACGTAAAGAGTTGGTCAAGGTGTGCGCTAGTGGTTCCGGTTCACCCAACAATCCGGATGAGAAAACCTACCGATTTCACTTGGTACACACCATTTATCAGGCTTGCATCCGTTATCCTAACATGATTGCCACAGTTGTTCCCTCACTGTGCGAGATACTAACATACGAGGATAGCTCGGGATCTCAGGGCGCCGGGGAAGAAGTTTGTCGTTTTCTTCGTGAGGCTATCCAACGATTTGATCATCTGAAGCCAATGATATTGGAGAAGATTATGGAGTACTATCCCAGCATTCAGGGCAAGGAAATTCTTCGTCATACTCTTTGGATTCTGGGGGAATTCTGTACATCACTTGAAGAGATCAATGCCTTCATGTCACTGTTAAGACAGGTGCGTTAGTGTTTAATTGTTTTACATGTTGCGTGTACGGGAGAGTACATTCAAAGTCTAGATAAATAATTAGTTTTTTAGAAGTCTTTCAATGATAGTGAAGGAAAAGACCCTAATGGCAACATAAATAATTTGAAATTGTTTAGTAAAGATAAATAGTGCCTTCAGATCAAAGTCTTACAGAGATAGCAGAACATTTTGACGGTTTGATTAGGTCAGAGAGGTATACGGAAGCAGAACCGTAAAGGCATACATTATTTATACTTAATGCAATTTTCAATAAACAACAGTGAAGTTGCTTTAATACATTTGACACATTTAGGCTGTACTTTGGGAGATGCTTAACTATAAGGGCACAGCTATTTAAAACATATTGAGATCTTTTTATTGAGGATTTTGAGCATGATCCAAAAACTCTGTTACAGTTATAGTCAGTTTAGAAAACACAAAAGCCCAAATAATATGAGTGGTTGATTTCTCATTAAAATATGAACGTATAATATTCGTCTGAAGTTTCGAATAAAGCTGAATGATGATCTGCAGATTGATCGATCATGACATGTACATAGAATAGGACGCGAAATTCTTGACTTGAGATAAGGTATATGAGTTTACCACAAATAGTCAGTTGAGTAAGTGGAAAACTACCGATTCAGATTCCACTGAAAAGAACTTCAGTGTTATCTGAATTTAGCTTAAATCGGTTTGTGTTAAACCAGTCGTAAAGATGCTCAAGACCATTTTCAAGAGTGCCGAGATTATGTGTCTTAATATATATTGGGTTTCGGTAGAGCAGCGAATTAATTGTTTACAATATAGTTTCTTAATACAGTTTTTTGTTTGCTTCAACTATAGAAATGTATTCAACTATGGCTTCAACTAATTAGTGACAATTCTTGTTTTTTGCGATGAACCTTGTTACTTTACTTCGTTACCTCGTTACTAATTTTTATCGAAATGTGTGTTACAAAATTATGTTAGATGTGATGCGGGATTCAATAAGGTTTGATGCAAGAAACTTCTTCGGTTGTCTGCCTGTAGTGTTGGTCAGATTAGACGAATGTTTTTCATGTTTGAAATCACACGTCAAAAAAAGTGATGACTGATTCTGAAATCATATACTTCAGTTTTATTAATGAGGTTGTCATCTGACCTGAATAAAACAAAATATATAGACAGTGACTACCAAAATTAGTAAGTTCATGAATATATAGAGGAAACTTATACAGTTAAAGTGTCATTATCCACGTCCATGTGTAAATTAATATCAGAGTCGTTCTAAGAAGTCACTAAACTCATAACGCATTACCAAATGAGCTTGAAATTCGATAAATGACATGATGGTAAAGTTGAGGTTAGGTAAAAAATTGTTATGGAATGTGTATTATCTTTTTTAGTTAAGCTTTCATAAAATTATAATTATTGTAAACCTTAAGTTATTGTTATGAATGTGATCTTAATTTTTCATTAGTTGGTAATGTAATGGTATGCACAATGACGAAGTGCACATGTGTAAGTTACCTTTAAACTCATTAATAATAATTTTTTTAGTTGAATACAATTTTTTTAACTATATTAATATTATTTTCAAAATCAACAATGAAATATTTAAAATAAATCTTTTATCTTTTCAATGCTTATACTCGTATACCTACGACCAATATTGATTTTTACAGTGTTTTTATATAATTTATTGTATAGACACTATATTATCTGTATATTTCGAATATCCACCAGACAATTTGTGATCCTCACTCTCGCAGGTGCTCGGTCCAATCCCGATGGTGGAGGAGGAGATACGTCGCGTGTCTGGGGACTCGGTAGAGGAGTCGGCACTGATGGCGGCCGATGGAGGAGTATCAAGTCAGGCCTCCAGACGAGTCACCGCTGACGGCACCTATGCCACACAGACCGCTATGACCTCTGGTAGGTTCATGCAGGCCGGTACTTGCTTGCTCTTCTTGTTTTTTATACAATTTATGTTGCTACTAAAGTTTATAAACGTTTGTAGAGGCTTTATTTTACATAATATTTCGTGATATAAAACTCTCCGCTTTTATATTCGCTTACGTAAATATTTAAAACTATAATGGTTTATCGCTTAATCAAAGAAAAGTATGACATTTCGAAATATTTGGTAATTAAATTCTATTTCGTGCTCCTGCAACATGATGAATTTGTCACTAAGTAATAATGATTGACTTTTTTCTCTCTAAAATTATGAGTTTTTTTCTAACATTATTTAGTAATGTTAACAATATGTTAACATTTATAAATAAATAATACAATTTAATCAATTTTGTACATAGGTAGGTTTTCAACTAGTATAATGTATATATACACACATGCATATAAAGGTCATTTACGATTATTTTCATATTTTGCCACATATCTGTAGAGCGCATGTCTGATACGTTATGGGAAAATATTGACGGACATCGAAAGTCGTATTTCGATGCTCAAATTAAACATATATATATATTATCTACTTGGGCATGGCCGAAGGTTACTAGGTATTTACCCATCTTGAGTTAACTCCTATTCCCAAATACTCGTCTCCGACTAGTGGATGTATTTACATTGTAAAAACCATTGTTAATCTATAATTGGATTCATCGCCATCAACAACATCGACGAATGCTTAATCACTCTCCCCCCAGGCACTGGCGGCACCTCGAAGAAGGACGACTCCAAAGTGAAACGTCCCAATCTGCAGGCGGCTCTCTTCTCCTCCGAATTCCTCCCTGCGGTGGTGCTCAGCGCTTGCCTGGTGAAGCTTTTCTGCCGCTACTCAGCCCGTCTGATTGAGGCCGGAACCGGACCAGCAGTGGCCAGAAAGGAGAACTCCTTCGCCGCAGAGTGTATGCTTATCATTGCCAGTATGATCCATTTGGGCAAGACTGAGATGGTGGCTCATGTGGTCAACCCGGATCACTTCGATCGGATGTGGTTCTGTCTCAAGGTTCGTATGTGTTACTTGGCGGAAAATCCTGTCTGTTTCTGTATAGGAGATTGTATTTAGCGGAATTGTTCAGTAGACCAATTTGTGAGTAGGTGGTGTCTGTCGGCGGTAACAATCTTGGTTTACTATTTATAGTTTACAACATTTTGTACTGATTTTAAACGATTAATATTTTGTTCGGTACATATTGTCAAAATTTGTTCATAATAGTAATTTGATAGATTTATTAATATTGATTATATTGAAAATTCATTCATTTCAATCAATTAATATTTTTAATTGAACTTATTTGTTTTATTTCAAAAAATAAACTTATTTGAAAACATTATATTTTTACCTGCATAATTGCTTTTGTTATCATCAATTGTAAATTGAATATATATGTGGTTTTTGCATTATTACAAATATCTCCTGACCAGTGTCAATAATTTAATATAATATAAATATTCCATCGCAACAATGTAATACATTTATATATTTTCATGATGCTGTTTAATCATAATGCAATTATTTTTACAAAATAAACAATGAGTGTTGTATTGTACGTTAATTTATCAATTTACTAAGTTGGTTTTATGTTGATGTCCAGCATTTTAACCCTATCATCGTCAGGCGCTTCTGTAAGCCTTTTTAATTAGTACAGAGGCAGGATAAGGGGGGAATAGATCCACCAGTATTTCGACCTATGCATATAAATATTATCTATCAATTTAATATATTATGATGTAGCTTTTTTACGGCGGCTCTAAATATATCATTTGTTCTTCATTCAGACGCTGGTTAGTTGTCTATTTAGCGACAAAGATTTGACTAATTATAATACATATATTAGATAATTTTTAAAAATTGAAGAAAAACTGTTTTTAACCTATTTTTATCATCAATTAAGCCATAATAGTTATTAGTAATCACCGAAAAATATATAACAGTTCATGTATGTAAGTAGGATGTAAATGACCAATAAAAGTTTAAGCTTAAAATCTTTGATTCAAATAAAATATAATATGTCTAAAAAGGTTGTTTTATCAAATTTTAAACAACAAAATGTGTTTCTTCAGTATATTCTACGAAAATACATAGGGTCGAGTGTAAAAATTACAACATTAACTTTTTTTAAATAAAGCAGTTTATACAATTTCAGAACGATAGCCTTAATAGATTCTGAAACACCGGTTGATCAATTTAACTCCCCCTTTCTTGGTGTTTCTAGGGTTTAGATCGCTAAATTTGATTGTACTAATAAAAGCGTTAGTATAATGGAAATGATAATAACAATCAATCATTCAATTTCATTTACTGAATTGATTCCTTCATAAGGACCCTCTAACTCTAATAGACCCTGGCAGACCGCAACCCCGAAGTGCTCGCCATCTTTGACACACTGTGCCGTGATCGTCTGGTCGATATGGTCAACTCGCAGGAGAAGGAGAGGAAGGAGCACGCCAAGCATTCGCCAGCAGCTCTTGCCGCCGCAGGGGCGAGCAAGCGGGTGCAGGCCGACGACCCTGTGCGGTTCCTGCAGCTGGCGAGTCAGACGGATCTCGGCGAGTTAGAGGACCGGTTCGATCTCACGATGAGTCAGGCGTTGGGTAGTGGTGGCCGAGGGGACAAGGGGGACATATTTGCCAGCTCCAAGCTCAATAAGGTAAGCTTATAGTGTAGTGAGGTACCGCTGGTAGCGTGCAGACTGTGTCATTTACTGTCTTATGGTTTTTGCTGTATGCTGAGTTTTGTCGTTGGCCATATTACTATTCTTTTGTCATAGCAATTTAATATATGTGTGCTTATTCTGACTTGAATACTGGTATAACTTTATAACGTATGTTCTGGAATACTCTTAAAAATGAAATAATAGCTTGTGGTTCCAACAATGTTCTGAAAATACTCAATATTTAAAATAGGATATTTCATTATTTAGAAAAAAATTGCATATATATTCGTACTTTATGAACTGCAGATAAAACTGTATTAATCAAAATATGATCATATGGAGTAGTTAATGTATGATGGACAGACACACTTACTTGTAACAAATATTTCAGCCTTAAATTATATAGAGTCTGAATTTTGTTGTTGAAATATAACAAATTCAGTTATATCAATATCTGTCGCTTTTCTGTTTTTCCAAAATCTTGTTTTAAATTTTAAAACAAGAACTTTCATATATTATGCAAGTTGCATTTTCTTGTTGGAATTATAGTGAGGAAATTATTTTGACATGTATTTGTTTCCTGTACAATTTGATGTTTTATTGTTTATATTAATGAACAGAATACATCATTTTTAATGATTACACACATAAACAATTTGTGATTCTGTATTTTTATGATATACGTGTACTCATTTCTGTATGGTTTGTTTGTCTTTTACTAAGGTTACTTTTTAAATATAACACTTTTAAAACTTGTAAAAATTCCACAAAAAAAGTTAGAATAATGTTTAGACTCGAATGATTTGTTATGAACATTTTCAGTGGAATAAGTACTGTTAGTTTCACTTGTCCCTCGTCTAACAGGTGACCCAACTGACCGGGTTCTCCGATCCGATCTATTCAGAAGCCTATGTCCACGTAAACCAGTACGACATTGTACTGGATGTGCTGATAGTGAACCAGACCTCAGACACCTTGCAAAACTTGACATTGGAGTTGGCCACTCTGGGCGATCTTAAGTTGGTAGAGAAGCCAACACCGCTCACCATGGCTGCTCATGACTTCGCCAATATCAAGGCCAACATCAAGGTGGGATGAATATAACGTTGCTTTTCTCCATGTAAACGCGCAGAACACACCATTATGTTATTTAATCATTATATTTATTGTTATTACAATATTTTCATTATAACATTGTTTTATTTATAAATAAGCCTATATTTGTAATATTTTTCTATTTAAAATGTTAGTATTCCTTCTATGAAAAAGTAGAAATATCTTGGATTTAATTATAAATTGGTTCATGATAAAAAAATTCTAATGTACCGCACAATATATCCTAGTTACAAGTGAACATTTTTAAATTTTAGTATGAGATTTTCAATAGGCTATTCAGTACGGATATTATTCTTTGTCTGTAAAGTAGTGTCCTTCTCACCTAATCGCCCACGACAGGTCTCCTCAAGTGAGAACGGCATCATCTTCGGCAACATCGTGTACGACGTGGGCGGGTCCAGTGGCGAGTGCAACTGTGTCGTCCTCAATGACATCCACATCGACATCATGGAGTACATCATGCCGGCCAGCTGTTCCCCCTCCGAGTACCGCCAGATGTGGAACGAGTTCGAGTGGGAGAACAAAGTGACAGTGAACACCAAGATTATCGATCTACGCCGCTATCTGGAGCACATCATTGCCAACACGAATATGCGCTGTTTGACCCCCTCTGAGGCGCTCCAGGTTAGTTGAGGGGCTGGTTGGTGTTCCGTTTAGTTATTTATGGATCAGGGCAGGAGTATGATTATAGAGCGTATTATCAGTCTTAAAATTTAGAAAGTGACTTGAAAATCACTGAAATGAACATTCTACGCCACCTAATAGCTGTTACCCCATCTCCTTCAATAGGAAATATTATAAATGTTTACGATGTAAAGAATTAACAAATTAATTTTTTTGATATTTAAAATAAATAGTTGAAACACCTAACTATTATTTTACATTTCTGCAAATATATAATCTATTTTATAAAATATGATATCTAGGCCTACTCTCTTAGAAATATGACTATTCTATCTAATATATTTATCAATTTTTATAATTTTCAACGTTTTTAAACTTTAAGATTTCATTTTCTTTGTCAACAACTCAACTTATTTAATTATTGTTTTAATTACAAAAAATAATTCTTTTATATTAACCTGAATTATTTATCAATTTGGACCCTATGAGATTATTTCCGGAATTGTTTGTGTACTATTATATATTGAATATTATTACTACTATATAAATACTTCAGTACATTTAATAGTTTCTAAATGTACCGTACTGTATACTATGCATATCTGTCTATTACTCCATAGGGCGAGTGTGACTATCTGTGCGTGACACTGTACGCGCGGAGCATTTTCGGAGAGCACGTGCTAGCCAACCTGTGTCTTGAGAAGCCGGCGGGCGAGGAGGAACCGGTAGCAGGGCACATCCGTATCCGGGCCAAGACCCAGGGCATGGCCGTTACCATGGGGGAGAAGATGAGTGCCACTCAGAAGCAGATGCCGACTAGTGTGTCTACTAAAACCTCTGCTGGGGGAGCTTGATGATACATAATACACATACATAAACTTGTTTGTTGGGCAATATAATTCTTACACGACACTTGAGGCTTTACTTTACTCTTTTTTATTCATTAGCAAGACAAGGTGGGACGGTTGTTGGATTCTTGCTTCACTGTTGGACATTTATGCTCCTAGTCATAGATATTCATAGTTAGGATTGATGTCATTTGTGTTTCCTGTTGTGTATTGATCAAGTTTCATTAATGTCGGGCACAATTGTTATAAATAGTTATTATAGAATATAATCTACTTAAATTTAATAGTATCTGAAAACATGTTGCTCCCCTTTATTTAATGCACAAGTATGGGCCCAGTGTGTTCATGATTTATTTATTGTTGATAATCGATTGGTCCTTTCAACTGTCCTACTTCTCTTCTAATTGACTGCATTCATTCCTTGCTGTCATCACGTTACCATCCGTTTACTGAACCTTATTTTTACTGCTCCGACGATGGGTCCAGTAATCTCTCTTGTGTATACACGCACGTATTGTTGTAATAGGACTTATTTACTGAACATAATATTCTACTGTCTCATGGATAGGGTGACTGTATGATTCTTTTTCAAATAAAATATTCATTGTATTGATATGTTGATTACTCTTTTCTTCCTTACTTTTTTTAGTCGGTCTGATAGGATTTGGTTGAACAAAATTAGAATAGTTGCGGAAATATTTCATTAAATTTAAGGGGAATTTTCATTATTATTTTTTCATTAATTTATTTTTTATATTTAAAAAATAAAATGGATTTACTACTTTAATGGGATACATTTTCCAGTTTATTATTTATTTATGTTGTGGTAATCCTTTATTATGATAATCTAGTTTTTTGCCTTTTTAGTTGGAATGAAGTGTCAATCAGACATGCTTTATTTGTTAAGTATGTTGCTACCATTTAATTTTTTTTAATACCATTCACTTAAACTGTTCGTACATTTCTGTTTCTCATAGAAAAGTTTCTAATTAAAAAGAAAACACAATTTTCTACTGATATTAAAGATAAAATAATTAATATGAGATGTCTTTATTGAAAACATACTTATTAGTGGCTTAATTATTTTTTACCACGTATGTATTTTTATGAAATTTGTTTCACTAGGTATTCAATATATTTCAAAAATCTGCATTAACGATTCCAAAATGATGTACTTCTAAAAGCACTGAAATACGTCGATATAGCTTATTAAAAATAAAATTATCATTTCGCTTTACAGTCAGTATTATAATTTTGAATTACTAATACTTTGTCGCATATATACCTCGTAACGTTTATATTGTTAATTTTTTTTCTTCCTGAGAACTCGGCATTGTTATATCACTTGATTATAAAAAGTTATGGATTTACCTAACTTCATAATTACATGTTTTAATGCTCTAATCTGTACGCAATAAATTATTCAGATCAAAATTAATTTTACTTAATATACGATTATTAAACTAGTATAAAAAGTAATTTAACACAACAATCTATTTTTATAAGTTATGAAGTACTTTATTCTCGTTAATGTACACCATTCTTAATATAAAGTATGGTGTATATATCAACCAGAATCAACTATTAACTGCTTCATAATTTATAAAAAATAGTTTGTTGTGTTAAATCACTAATTATTACAGATAGAAAATCCAATCTAGTACTATACTCGTGATCGATAAATCCATAATTAAAATTAGTTAAAGTGTAATTATTACCAAATTAAGGTTAATAAGTATTGTTACGATATGATCCTTCTATTATTACGGGTTTGGGTATAACGAGAATTCGGCCCTAACTCCCAACGTATTTCTTCTGCCGTAAAGAGGATGTTTGACATAAAAGCTGAATATTTAAAATTATCAATTGCACATTCAATTTTGTCGACCATAATATAAAGCGAATAATATGTAATTCTATTATTTTTTTAATTCCGCTGTCTGGTCAATATATTACATAAGTTTGTTCCTTAAAAGTTAATACCTGAAAAATAAATTCTATTTATATGACCCCCCTGTTTGGAAGCGCTACAATACAATTATAGTACTTTTCATGAAATATACCCTATAATCGTTTTACTAATCTATCTTTTGCGTAACTATATTTATGTATTTTCGCAGGCGGTAAAATGATTCCATAAGATTGAAATAATTCTATTTTCTACAATTCGTAGAAAACTGTTGACAATTGCTCACAGATTAATCTGTCTTCGTCCACCGTGTACTATTTTAAAATACAAAATCAAATAATTTCTCATATAGAACGAGTATCGAATATACAGACACTTTCCCTGATATTCATCAAGGTATGGCAGGAAAATCTACAAAGTCTAAATCAAAATCTACTCCTAGTGGTCCCTCTGCACAATCCAAGGGGCCAGTTAATGTCGAACAGACAATTGCAAATACCGAAAGTGATCCTGAATACGCCTATGAAATGGAGCTCTGCTGGTGTATCCAAAAGTTAAAGTGTGGACTCAACAACTCATCCCAAACAAAGAATAAACGACAAGGTTGTAATTTTTTGTATTAATTTCAAAGTTTTCATTTTTGTAATCCATAGCATAATAAAATATACTTATAATTTAAATTTCTATTTACCGTGATATTTAAAGAAAAGTTATATTTAGATTGGTTGTCTGCAGCATTTTTCACCGCTCAAATTAAACATATATATATTATCTACTTGGGCATGGCCGAAGGTTACTAGGTATTTACCCATCTTTTAACTCCTATTCCCAAATACTCAGATAGGCCCCCCACATTTTAAAGTGAATTTTTGGAAATGTTGCCTTAATTGGTGATTTTTCGGAAATTTTGCATAAAATTTTCGGAATTTTTTGTGTGAGCATTTCGTACATTTGTTAATAATACATTTTGGTAATTGTGAAATATATGTACATATTAAACAATGCAAAGTTTTATCACTCACTGTTTACAAAAAATAGAAATAAAATAAAACTTTAATGCACCTTTATTTAAAATTAGGAAATTAATGTATATTCGCCCTACCCCTATACAACGAAACTGGCTCCACGGCCCCCTGTTTCAAATGTCACTATTGTATCACTGAGTATATTTTATTGTCAATCTCTATACTTCACCACACTCCTTAGTCCAATTGACATGAACTTTTGAAGTTCCCAATTGAATCTGCATTGAATAATCAACTTGTCAAACTATGCGAACATTTGACAAATTGTAATTTTCATTCTTTGCAAAACTTTCCAAAATATGTGGGTATCTATTTTGAAATAATATGTCAAATTCAATCATGTGTAAATGTATTTTTGTATAAATAAATTTATATAGTGTCAAATTTTAATAGTTTGTAATGTTGAATATTTGGTTACATGTAATTGATTGATTATTTCCTAATTGTTTTTTAAACAAGATTGGCAATTAGTAAAAAAAATCTGCATTGTTATTAACAATTTGAACATATAGGATGTAATAATGTAAATATTTCTCTAAACAAATCACAATCTGTATATATTTATATTATTATCAAACCAATTGTCAGAGGATTAATTCGAATATTTGACAAATTAATGCATGGCCTTTATATTTTAAAAGCATCCACAATAGACAGTATACACTGTGTTTAACTTTGTAGACATACTTTTTCAGAAATAAATATAGTAGGATTAATAATTCAGAAATAAGTTCATATTTAATTTGTATCCTATACTTAACTTTAACTTCTCTATCTACAGCTGAAGTAGCAACAAAAATCTTGAAAACTCTGGAAAACCCGAACACAGAAAAACCCAAAAAACGATTGCTTATGCGATCAACATTTGGTGATTACCGAGAAAAAATGAAGCAAGAGGCCAAAACTTTTTCCGGTATGTTACTTAATTAATATATTTTGTTATTATTATTATTCTTTACCCTATACTTTATAATACCATTTTGAAATATATTACTTTTGTTGTTTTAGGTAAAACCTTAAAAAATGAAATCACAATAAAAACACCCATCTCACCCAAAGGAGAAGTAATTCGTCACATTGTTGATAAAGACAAATCAGTTTCAGCGGAAAAAGTGGAATTTACATTTGATTTTTCCATTTCCGGTAATAAATGATTTAGTCATGGCAAAATGTTGATATATATGGTACATTTATATATGCGCATGATTTTAGATGCATTCCATTTGAGAAATATGTTTGTTGTATTTATGTAAAATATATTTATGTACCTGTTCATACGTTTTTTATTTGTTTTTTGTGAATATTAAAATAATATAACCGGACATAGAAAACTTGAAAAAATAAGTTTTTATTTGTACATATCACATAAATCAATAGAAGTACTAATCTTTTAAACTACATAATATACTACACTTATTGTTTCGATATAATGTAGATTTCGTATCATTTCAACATTCTTCGCTGAACTGAAGTGGTCAGTAGAAAATGTTAAATTTAAGATATTTCCTTTATTTTGATCATTTAATTTAAGATGAAATCCATAGGTGATTGATAAAAATTTAAAAAAGATTCAAAAAATTTATTGTACAACTTCTGACTATTTTTATTGAAAAAAACCTGTAAGGATAATTCGTTTAATTTTTTTATTATTGATAAATATTTCGACAAAATGAAATGCGGTGTTTTCTTAAAATGCAAATAACGCTCTAACCGCATCTGGCATTGTGTTGCTTGAAATTAACAACAAAAACTTGGTATCGGACAGTTGAAAAGGGAAATTTTGTCTTTATAATTTTGATATCGTAGGCCTACTATATAATTCTGTATAAACATTTTAAAGTACAAAATTTTAAATTTGATTATTATATATGTATTATAAAACCATTTCAGTTGTTAATATAATTAAGCTATTTTTTGTCAATGAACAGCAAGTTGTTTTTATTTTTAGTGCAAGATCTTTTTTGTACAAAATATAAATATGTTTAATAGTTATTTACTACATCTTATCAGAAAATATACATTTATGAAATTTAAAACTTTAACTAATTAATCGTTTAATTACTTTTCAAATAATGTGTAAAAATGTCGATATCACAATATTGATGTAAAGAAAAGCGTATAAATACGAATCCGAGGGTATGAATATTTAAATTAACCCATAATTTATATGCCTTATTATACATATTGATCGCTACCAGTTTATGCAACATCTTTTAAAACACTTATTAAATCACTAATTAACTATAGTTACTAAGTCACATATTAAGTATTGTAATTGAAAGTTGACTTAACCTTTTAACCCCGGTAAATATCTAAGTCATAATATATTACAGGTACGGTAAAAAAATATATATAATTCAAATGTAAAAGAACAGTTTTCGAAGAGTCGATGTAAATTAATCACTTATTTTGAACTATAGGGTTGTATTTCCGTCTAAGATATTATTTTTTAAGAAAACAATATACAAGTGGAATTAAAAATAATAATAAAATTCGACAAAAATTCGACTAACGACGACTAAAGACGTCTCATTGAGACAACTTGTCTCATTGAGACAACTTGTCTCAAGGAACATGTCTCAAGTCGTCTCTTTTGTCCGTTATGACTTCGACTAAAGGCGTCTCATTCTGTCCAACCTGAGTCGAGTTCAAAATCAGTACCAAATGAAGTACGATATACTTTATATTATCTATTTAAAACTGTATGGTTTTGTCCTAAAACATTTAGGATGGCAACATTAAAAGCTGAACTCGTTTCATTTGGTATTGATTTTGAACTCTACTCAGGTTGGACAGATATATTATAAGCAATAACCTATTCTCTTTTTGAAAGGTACGTACCTTTCAAAAAAAGAATAGGTTATTGCTTTGTAATGAGCCATTGTACCCACCGAACGAAAGGAGCCAATATTGTGCTATAGGCATCCAACTCAAGCGAACGTGCTACGCCACGGTACCCTTAAACTACCAAGCCGTGTCCAACCGACCCCAGCCTGTGTTCTTTATATTGTCTTTTGGTTCTAAAGCTTTATGAACTCAATTCGTGTGACCACTTTTCAAGTGTAACACTGG
>JAUZND010028682.1:0-23423 GCA_034780555.1 Coelogynopora nodosa
GTGTTAGTAAAAGAGACAAGAAAAAAAAACACATGTGACCTGACAATTTCAAGGGTAACATGTCAATAGTTGCTTTAAAATTAAACACTCGTAGTGACAGTAGAAGTTATAATAGAATTAATTAAAATGCACGTTGATATAGATAGATATGTATATATACGCAAAATAACGGAACTAATTATTGATTAATAAACGTGTTGAAACAATTAATGATATATATAGACTCTGGTGACAATTTGTCCTCAGTATTTTTCAGCATCATTAAAATGCTATTCATTTTAGAATTAAGAGTGGTGATTGATAATAGAACTTAATTCTGAAGTAGACATTATTAATAGTAATATAATATGCTAATGTTACTAAGAATTACCGTATTATTCTCTACAATAAAAATCAACTTAATACATTCTGCTAGATCTGATTTTCCCCGCGACTAATTGTGTCGTCAAAAAGAGGTTCTAGTGATCATCAAAGGTAACATAAATACGCTAATTGATATATTAATTACTAAAAGAATAATTTATCTAAATAATAAACCTGTTACCTTCATAGACTTATTCTTCCCTGTTAAAATATTTACAAATTATACTATATGGAAAAAAGCCACTAACATTAACAGTATCAATATTTCAAAATAAGACTTCAGCTCTCAAAAACATTGATTTGCCGTAAACAACATTATTGAGTAGACTCAACTGATTCAAATGTATAATTCTAATATACAATGAAAATTATTTGTTAGAAAATTAAATAGCCAACTTATTACTTGCTTCAAGCTAGCACATAAATAAATAAACATTTTAAATAATTAAATGATTAGCAAACCAAACCTTGAAAAATATAATTACGAAATCTATTTTACAATAAAAATTTAGTTTAAAGTGATCAACTAATTTCACTTGTTATTATTTTTACAGAAAATTTTGAACATCACACTAACATTCCAAATAACATTGTTCAGACTCATTTCATTACGTTAAAAAATACCGACGAAAAATATATTTTAGAAAGTGTTGCTCTGTAATAGAAAGGTTCCTAATATAGAGCAAACTATGTAGGAAAGATTATTAGTTGGACAAACGTGTTATACTATAAAATAGAAATTCTTGCCGCAAACATTTGTCCAAATATAGCCTATCCAAGGTATATTAATTAATAGTCCAGACAGTTTGAAAGTAACACTAATATAAAAATGCAGTGGAAATTAAAAAGAAACATTAAGCCATAAAGTAATCACTTAATATGAGTTTATGCTGGAGAAAATTTAACATATACAATGAAAAACTAATTTAAAAATATATATATATATATATATATATATAATACAAAGAAAAGAAGTAGGTTGACAGTGATGTCATGGATATTATCATCAATAATTATAAATGAAATAACCAAAACATTATTTACTGTATATATAATAAATACACCTACTAAATCTAACATTACTTGTAACAATAAAACAGACATGGTACGTAGATAAAAAAATTAATGTTACGCCAGAACCGAAAGAGAAGAAGGGCAAAAAACAGAGACATGTTGAGTAAAAAGCTTTTCAATCCAGAGAACAAGAGAGGTGATAGTATGTATAAAGCTAGATGAACGACTACAAATCGACGAAGGTGTATACCCTGCATTTTTAACACGACTTTACCCACCTCGAGCTGCAAGGTGGCCTCCTTTCCAGGGCCGGTCTTGCCCTCCTCCCTACTGACCGCCGACTCTTCACCAACGTTGCTAGTGGCCGGATTGGGCGGGGTGGCCGAGGGGCTGGTCAGACCCTTGCTCATCGACTTGTACGTCTCCAACTGACACTGGAGTCGTTCATTCTCCGACAGCAGACTCTGACACTCGTTGCGCAGCGTGTCGTTCTGGAGTAGGAAGTTCGACTCAATTCCAGTCAGTCGGTCGCGGAGGGCCTCGTTCTCGCGGACAATTCCCTCGATCTCGCGCGCCTTCTTGCTCCGCGAGATGGTCTCGGAGGCGAGCTTGAGCTCGCGGTCCAGATGGCCGACGCGTTCGTTGAGTTCTCTCAGCTGGCGGTCGGATTGGAATTTTTGCTCCTTGAGTTGGTAGCGTTCCTCACGCAGCTGGAGCAGCTGGTGCTGGAAGCGCTCGAACTCCTCGGGGGATATTCCCGAGGACATCCCTGTTGCGTCGGCTTCAAGAAATGACTGAAATGTGATATTAAATATAAAAGAACTTCAGTGAGTTAAATCTGATGTTGAAACCCGACCCGAGAACTGAAAAATCAGAAATATGAAAATCTGAATCTTTAAACCTGAACTGAAAAATCAATAAAAGTTTTTAAAAAGCTAAAATATCTAATGGGTAAAATAGACTGAACTTAAACAAAATTCGTTACACGATTAAGTGATAAAAATTACCAAGAAATTAAAATATGTAAAGGTAAATCTAACATAAATATATCGGTATGTATGCTATAAATATTGTTTTATTTATTATGATATTAAAAGAAGTAAATCAAAATAAGAAAATTCTGTATATATAGTTGACAGTGTTTAAAATATATCAAATATATATTTTAGACATAAATTATAAATGTTGAACGAATCACACGAAAAGGTTAAATATATCAAGTACAAAATATACATATTTATAAGCTTTAAATGATTCAAGTATGTTTTATAACTTTGCTTATAATGCTTATAATTGCTTTGTGTCGCTAATTTTCAATACAACTACCTGCCCCATACCCAGACATGGTAATACGAATTTATTTGATTGATGAAGATATATACTAACATGGAAAAGGCCTTTATACACAACGAATTTGTTGAAATTTGGTAAAATTGCTAAATGATGGATAATTATTTCGAACATAACATTTCATATGAAAGCAGATCAAAAACTTCACTATGAACATAACTCTTTACAGGAAATTAATTTAGTTGAAATATGTTATAGTTACTCAAAGAGAGGTAATTCGTTAATATACGAAATTTCATTTCAATTTACTTATCAGAATATATCAGGTCAATTATTTTTTAAATATAAATATATACTTTTGAACTAATCTAAACAAATTATATCATATTGCGATCTGATTAAAGCATTAATGTAAAATATTAAATATACTAACTAGTTACCTCAAACAAAGTATGCCTTGTAATTCTAAAGTAAAATTATAAATAATTCGATATATAATGCTTCATTTCTTAATTATAGTTATATCCTTATTTATCATTTTATAGATTAGTTAAAGTATAAAACGAGATTTTAAAATTATATCATGTTATGTAATGTTATCCAACTGCTTGCAAACCATTATAAGTTTAAAATATATTCCTTTTGACAAAACAGTATTTACATTTTCTGAAGTATTCATTGGCGTACTATGACAAAATAAGGACCTCTGTACTAGTTTGGAAGGAGTTAGGCAATATAAAAATATATAAATCTTTGATACTATATTCTAATATTTCCAATATATATATAATTATTTAGTATATATTATGGTGTTTCAGGTACAATTCATGCATATAATATACACATTTCAAGAATGATATTTTATTTATATTTCTTTTATTGACATTTTGAGAAATTGCAGATATCATATTGCTCCAGTTTCAAAAATAATCATATTGAATTTTAAGTGTGATATACAACAACAAAAAATCTTCAAATATATTTATACAGAAGCATTATTACTTTTTAACATGTTGTGCAGAATGTATATTGTTTAAATGTCAAATTCTAATTAGTTTTTAAAATTTATAAGGTTTAATACTTTTACATAAATGATATATATTAGTTACATGATTATCATCTGAACAAACGGTCATAGTCATATAATTAATATGTTTTGTTATATTATCTTTTAGCCCAATTCCCAGCCTCCAATAATAAGTTATGTTTAAATTATAAGAATACTTTAACTAAAATAACATTGGAGTAAAGTAAATGATTACATAAATATATTATATAAGGTTTATTTATACATGTATTTATTATCCATAATAATTAAAATATAAAAATATGCCACATGCTCTAATGGTGTAATATACTATAAAAGTATTACATGTAAATATTGAAAATTTAACAAAAATATACAAAATACACTTTTGTAATATAATATTCACTATTTTAATCATATAGTCATGATGGACATTACTAATCCATGTAACCAATTAGTGTCTATCAGGATAGCATTTAAACCAACAGTTTTGGAATACAATAATTTAGAATATATATTAATTATTATTATGTAGAATATAAAGCCCCCATTTAATATTTTCAAATCATTTACTATTAATATAATTTAATGATATCTTTAATTAGGATATTAATTATTTGTTTCTATGAATAATTACTTAAACAAAAAAGTATGACTATTTCATTAGTCATGTCTTGAATTTTGCAATTTTAAAACCAATATTATAATATAAAACCTAACTTATTTTATATTAGTTAGTGCATCACCTTAATAACTACATATAAAAATTATTCTTAATAATGTGTTTAATTAATATAAAAAATATGTGTAATGTTATAATAGTTAAAAATCTGATATTTTGAACTACAGGATTGTAAGAGTTTCTCACCCACTCATCCATGGTGAGTGACAATTTCTGAAAACTTCTCAACCAGCTGGCAAGCTACAAACTATTCAGTCAAGAGTACAAACATCACAGTTAACTTTTATTTTCTGAAAATAGGATAACAATGTTATATTCAGTTATTTTAATCTATAATCAGAAATGTGTCTAGATGCTATTTGTTGACAATGATTTTCGGTTAGTCTGGTAAGGATGTTGAGGAAGATTTTTTCTCTGGACTTTTATTTATGATATCTTTATTTTGTTTTTTTAGTCCAAGTATTTGAAATTTAATAGTAAACAGTTTATTTATAAATTAATTTTGAGTGAATAATTTTTAGGAAGGGTGATCAAATTTCTACTTATCTGGCCAGAAAGAAGCTTTTTTAATGGGTTGCATCCCTGAACTAGTATAATCATATAAAACTTGACAAAAACTTATTCATTAACCTTTCAAAACATAGATAAATATAAATCCTATTTACTATGAATTATATTAAATATTATATCTAAAACGATTTGTATGTAATAATCAGTAACAAGTTTACATACATTATGCTTTAAATAAAAATATTTTATAGTGGTTTGCATCCTTGAACTAGTATAATCATAAAAAACTTGACAAAAATTTTTTCATTAACCTTTCAAAACATAGATAAATATAAATCCTATTTACTATGAATTATATTAAATATTATGTATATTCAATAAAAAATTTAAAGAAATTTACAAAATTCATAAATATAGTATATTATATATTGATAGGAAGTGGAATTATTAGTCTATTTTTACTTACAAATCTTAGGTAAGCAGGATGTTGTTTAAAGCATATAATACAAATATATTTTCTGTTTAATGATTTTATTCTAAAGAAAATTTTGTTATATTTGAGTTTTATATGAGCTCTATAAATTAGTAGTTACCTATATTCCACATATTCTGTAGTATAGATAAAAAATATAATTATATCAAAAAACATGTGAGAACCTATACTTATACATTAAGGAAAGTTTCATCTATAGTTAGCTTTGCCTTTGCTTAGCAAGGTGAGTTAATAATAATATATTTATATGTAGTATAACTATTGAAAAGGTAAATAGTTTTCATAAACTAACTTAATCTAAACTTTATAAATTTAAATAATGACAAAAAGAATGAAAATATATTTTTTAAATTCTATAATAAATAGAATTATTATAATAAAGTACACTTATCTAAAATAAATTAAACATACAAAAATATAATAAATATTTAAAATTAAATATAATTAATTGTAAGTTCTTTTACAATACAGTTTAATAATATATATAAATGCACTAAAAAAAATATCCAGGTTTACAAGCCTTCCTTTGCTAACTATTGTCAGATTATAAAATATATATGAATCTCCTAGTCCTGTTATGAAAAATACTGAATCTAACATTGCTTTTAATCTATGCAGTGATTAGAGAACTGTCATGCAGGTCCCAGTATATCAGACTTGAGAATTGCCATGTGGTTATTTAGACTAGAATAATCAACAGGCAAGAGAACCACTAGCAAATTTATAGTGGTAAGATATATATATACATATATATGTTAGTAACAAATTGTGAATTTGGACAGTTTGTGAGCCATCCACCAAAATTAATTGCTGAAAACATTACCATTCAATAATAAATTTGTTTGTAATATTTAATGTAATATATTATCGTGATAAAATATCAGTTAAACAAAAAAAAAGTTATAATAGGCCTATATAAATGATATTCACCTCTGGAACAATGTTAATTATGAGCTATTAAATTAAAATATTTGATGAAAGTTTAGATCAATTTATAATAAATATTAATAAATTAGTTATACTTAAATTCTGAGTAAAATATATAAAAACAAAACTAGATAATAGTTTCAATAATTATTTGAAACTTTTAATAACAAACACAATATACCCATACTCATAGTCATAGGAAAAATATATTACAGAATTATATTTACCATATCTGCATTTCATAATTAGGAGAGTATATATAAAGTTATATTATGTTTGTAAAATTAAAGCTTATTTTTTAAATTAATATATTTGAATAAATTTATAAATATATTAAATAAATTTGAATGAACTTATTTTTGGCAGTTTTCTAGATGATAAAGCTGATTGTGTAATGTTGCAACCTGGTGGTTTTCTTGACCACTGCACTACATTACCACCTGGTGATTCTCTAGCAAGAGCCTATAATCTAAATAAGACCTAGACCATATATGCCATGGCATACAAGTATAAACTATAAGAAATACTAAAGAAATTACTATTTTGTAATATTTTAATAATGTTCTTAGAATTATTAATATTAATGACAATGTGTTATTTCATATGACATATATTACATGAATATGATATATCATTATCAATCAATAAAAATATTAATATATTGCTAATATTAATATTTTGTATAAAAACATTAATGCATGCTGACATTTGTACATTTTGAATGTAAACCATGTCAATAATGGCAATGCCAATGGGCAATGTCATTCATAATAAATGTTGAGATCAAGTGGAAAGTATATATTTAAAAGTAAATAGAAGATATAAACGTGATAATGTGATGAAAACCTCTTAATAATTAATCTAAAAAATTGGAGAAGTAAATTGATTAGTATGGTTTAAATTAAAACATAATTGTTATATCGGAAGAGAGAACACAACAAGGTCAAAGTAGTATCTATCAAGAGGTATATTATAGGAATGCCATGTGCATACAAATGTGAGCATATATGTATTATAATAGATTACTAGATACACACAATAGATAGTTCACTGTGATTGGTTGGTTGGGTGTGTGTGTGTGGGACACACCAATAATAAAAATTGAAAAACATCAAATGCCATTTAATCATAATGCATTTAAATGTTTACAGAACAATGTCAGAATAATAAAGTATACTACTTTTATTGTAAACTTACATCAGCCTACACTTTCATATCATAAAAATAACGTTATTATTAATTAAAATTATAATTTTTGGATATTTCCTATTCCTAAGAGGTGATTCCCAAACAAAATAATGCTGTCGTACAATGCGCTTTAAAATAAATAAAGGTATCTTTAAACAATATTAATATATAATATAAGAGATTGCCACCTGACATAAAATAATAATATTTTCCAAACATTAATGAATAAAAGCGAAACCGATTTAGTTCAATCTCATCAGTGAGATAAACGTTTGAAGTATGCACAGCAAGTCGCCCTTCTTGACTACGGTTTTTGAGAGGCCTATGAGAATTATATTTTGTTGGACTTCACTTATTTCCACAAATGGCGTAAAAAAATTATAATTGCTAAAAAAATAAGACATCGGGATACCGGTAGAAAGAGGAGAGCCCATTTTAAGAAAACACTGCATTCTTCCAAGTTTAAAATGTTTCCAAAGCCGTCTTCTAGCTGGTAGTATAATACAAATATATAATTGCAATATTAAATATACACAAATTAGCCGCTTGTATAATATATTATATAAAGCTTTAGTTATATAGCTACCAGTTCCATTCACAGACATTTACAAACTGTTATTAGACAGTAAAAGAATAATTGATAGTTGACAAAAAGTTGTATTATGTCTGCTAAAATGTTAATAATTTATTGACATGAACATAAAACATTAACAATTAAGTTTACGTACTATGGCCGGCTAACATTTAACTAAAACTATATATTATTTTCAAATTAACTATAGTATACTGTAACTACAGTTATTAAAATAAAATAATTTTTTTTTAAATTTGTGTAGCATATATGGTTCTATATTAATAGCAAATATATATTATTATTTATCTTTATATTGCATTGGTGTTGCAATATCATACAACACATATATAATTGATTAAATTCGTCGAAATATCTGAAAACATCACAGCCAAACTTTTTCATAAAAAAATACAATTAATTTCATCATCTCTTTAATTTTTGTCTATATTATATATTATCTCCTACTGAATATGATTATGACATTATTATAATTTGTTTAGATGTATATAATATATTACTAAATTATTTTACATTTGTGAAACATCAAATTTTTTTAAACGCCATCAAAAAAGTTTGAAAACTACAGAAATTTAATTAATTAAAAAAAGCTTAGTGGGTGATCTATCCACTGAACCCCATTGTATTTATTTGAGTTTTTTTTTATATATTAATTGAATTGAATTTTATTTTTATTTTTATTTATTTCTCTTATACAATACAGTATAATTAATATATTTTATTTTGAAATAATTTCAAAAGCAGTACATAACTTTCCGAAAGTAGTATCCTACATCATTTTCCAAAACTAGTACAAATTTTTTTCAAAACTAGTATATTATTTTCACTTGGTTAATATTGTTCACAAAATCAGAAAAAAAATAAACACACAGAAAGGAAATAAAATAGGCTATAGTGGATATTGCACTTATATTATCCTCGTCTCTATATGCTTCTCGGATATTCTTTTCTAGTAGCAGATATACAGTATAATTTACATAACATAATACACGGAAATTTAATTAATAATTCGTAATACATGATATCTAAAAAATTAAATAATAAAACGTTGTGTTGCTGGTGTATGTACCAAACTTTCTAAAATATGTCGCATGATATATAATTGAAAGCATTATCGCATAATAAGTAACTCTGGTTTTCGGTTACCGGGTCTTACACCAAATATTTATTTTTAATATGATTCAATATCATGTACATAACAATTTTGAATCATTAAATAAGTATAACTGCTATCAAAGAACACTAGCGGGACTAGTGCGGTACTTAATAGGTGCTTACTAATTTTGGCGGGAATATAATATGTGCAGAGTACGTTTAGCAGGACTAGCGGGTACATAGTAAGTTTAGCGGAACAAGCGGGAACTTAGTAACTTTAGCGGGACTAGACAAATGGGTACTTAATAGTTTTAGTGGGTATTAGTGGGTTTCTTACTAAGTTTAGTGGGTTTTTTTCTGGGATTATGTATGATTATTGAGAGGGGGATCTCTTGTAATAATGACGGCGCTAACAATTCTTTTAACAGAATATATCCCCAACCTGATGAAATAATATAAAATAATATACTAAAAGTTGCAAATATTTGCGTCTGTATTATACAGCTGAATATCTTCGGGCAATATGGCATATACAAGATTCTGGCACAGGTAATCACATGTTTAAGAAACACCCATTTCATTTGCTTCACTTTATTGAATATATGTTATATTGTCCAACTATCCCTGTTTAATGCAGTTAAAAATATTTACAACATGTAGTTTTTTATATTTTATTTTATTAAATTTAGGTGATTCTGTTTAGAATAACCTACATCATAAATTATCACACCCTATATATCATGTTCAGAATTATGATACACTATAGAATAGGCCTATATTATAACCATTTGACAAAATGCGAATAAATGAATAATGCATATTGAAAATAAATTCTTTTAAATTTTTATATCTTTAGACTTAATACATATTTTCTTATTACAAATAAGCCCCTTAGACTTAATATTCATTAAATCAACTAATTTTTGTTATATATTTATTGCGTGCCTAAATTCTAAGACAAACAGTTTCAGAAAACATATACTTTGTGAAAAAATTGTCGAAATAGAATGATGGAAGGTTTAAAAGCCTATATTGTGGAGTATTAATAGCACGTGGGAAGTCGTAATTAACAATGGGTGTGGGTTTAATTGTCAACTTATGATATTATGCTAATTACCAAAAATCACTTATGCAAAAATGAAATTTATTGAAATTATTAATTAAATTATTTGCGGGCAATAATAAACAGTTTTAAACTTATTCTATAATTATTATTTAATTAAAGTATGTGTAGTATTCGGTTATAACATAAATCCAGTTTTATAAGTGCTAAGCATGATAAAATTACTGCATTAAATATCGATTTATTTAACAATAATATACTTAACAACAATTCAGTATCCAAAATCTACAACATATCGACCATAAAAGCACACATTGAATCAATATATATATATATATATATATGTTCTGAATTAAAAGGCCGCAGTGTTGTCGTGACATTCGGTTCGGAAGCACTCGTCCAGGTCGGTCTTGCAGCTCTCAGTGCAGCCGAGTTGATAGGCACTACTCTGGTCGTCAGCGGTGGAGCAGAGCTTGTCACAGGCGTAGGCGTTGTCCCAGCAGACCGCCCGACACTTGACCAAAGAGCCCCCCTCAACCGAGACACAGATTGTCGCCAGGACCACCACAAATGCGATGCAGACAAACTGGGCATAATGGAATAAATATATAAGAGGTATAGAGTAGGATGGGTGATTCGAGTGGTTTTTTTTTATTCACTCACAAAAGTGAAATTAAAATGTTTATTAAACACGATATTGTTTAATATGTATTTACAATTATGCAGAGCGTGAAAAAAATTAGCATGTACTCTCCATAATAAACTTTGAAAAAGTTAAATATACAGGGTAGTAAAAAAAGTCTAGACAAGGTAACATATGTTTCTGAATCAAATATATACATAATTTCGAGAAGGCGCAATATCTTCTTTCAACAAGGTGGGCATAACCCCATTATGCTGTTGTTGTACGCGAATGGCTTGCTGAGCATTTCTCCGATTCATGGATTGCCAGAAGTGGCTGGTTCGATTGGCCTGCCCGCTCACCAGACCTCACCCCACCAGACTTTTTCCTTTGGAATATTTTTATAGGATATGGTATGCAGCACAAAGCCTAAAACAATTCTTGAGCTCAAGCTGGCTATAGCAAACAGTATTGCATCAATTAATGGAGACTTCGTCCAAAAATATGTCGATCAGTTCCTTCTCGGCTGAGGAAACTTGTGGAAAATGATGGCAGACACTTTGAAAATCTGGAGTAACATTATTATTAGCCAATGACATTGTGATATCATATTTGATGATTATTAACCCATTTTTTATTTTAAATTCACTGTAGATGTTTACAAATAAATATTTCTTAAAATCAACATTATGCCTTGTCCAGACTTGTTCACCACCATGTTTTAGTTCCATAAACATGTTATTTTTATAAAATGGGCAAATAATGATGCATATATGCGGAACAAGAGGGAGAAAGGAGTAGAAACAAAAAGAAAAGGTGCAAAGAAAAAAAGAAAATAGGGAGGATGGTGGGAAAGAGACAGACAGAGAAAAATAAAGAAAAAAGGGCAGAGGAGAAGAAAAAAAGGGAAAGCTTTCTGTAGAGGTATGGTTTCCACCATCGTTTAAAGTAAACCATCCGCTTTTCAATACTACTGTAGATGATAATTGTATTTTTTAGCATTGAAGCTTATTTTGATCGATTTAGTTTTATCTGTGTTTTTAAATAAAATACATATAACTTATATAACATATAACATTATATTACTTGGCTTGAAGTGAATAGATATGGGTACAACGCATTGCTTTACGTTTAATAAGCTACTTTAAATATTATTGGTATCGAATTAATGCTTGTAAAACTATATTTAACTTTTTAAAACTTTATATTTTTGTACTTTTATTTATTATAATTTAATTTGTGTTTTTATAACTTAGCATAAATATTATGTATTTTATACTTTAATTTCTCCTATACTACTTAAAAATGTAGCAGTAGTGCAAAGTGAATACATTAAAAATAAGTTATCATTATTATTAAAAAAATTCTATAGTAAAACTATTTTAACAGGATTTTTAGTTGGGTAAGCATTCTGCAGTTTTAATTATTTTAATGTAAGAAGATTACAAAATAGCTTAAACGATCAAATGCTACAAAACCATTTTCAATTCAACAGGAAGCCTCAAATACAATTACAATTAAAATATTTCTCCCAATAAACATCGGAACATTAATGTAAAAAAATCCTATATGGATGAAAAAGTCCATTAGTTAATAACTAGTATATAAACCACATTTGTATTGCGTGTTTTTATTGGGTCCTGGATGTTTTGAATAATTTAGTACCCCATTTATTATGCATAGATTTTCGTATTCACCTTGGTCAGTTATATACATAATATATATATATATAGTTTTCTGTGTAAAGGTTTTTATTCATCCTTATCAACAGGAAAATTATATATGTTTTCCAGTTAAATAAATTGCCTTTTGCTTTGGATTCCTCTACAGCATATTTTTCTGCATTGTAATAAAAAAATTATCCAATTTATCGTATGATTGCATTATCAATTGCAGCATAAAAAATCAGAGTTTAATATATAAAGTTAAAATGGCCAGATAGTAATTTCACTCATTATTATTTCACTTAATTTCACTAATTTCACTTATTCACCAATATAACAGGTCTTAATAGTACTGTAATTATACAATAATGTTCTATATTACAATAACAAAAGTTCTGTATTACAATAATAAGCAGTTCCAATATTGTGAGGCAAAACATGTAATTAAAAATATGATTAAAATTACCAATTTAAAAAAAAAAATCAAAAAAAAAAAAATTTAAATATGCGTGTATAGTTATAACATTTATATGATTTATCCGCGTCTTGTATTAGGAAAAACGTTTCGTTACACATCTTTACATCGTTCAGTTAATCCTGCATGATAAATTATGCATCTGACAATAACAATTTCTC
Organism: Coelogynopora nodosa; assembly: GCA_034780555.1. Taxonomy (NCBI): domain Eukaryota; kingdom Metazoa; phylum Platyhelminthes; order Proseriata; family Coelogynoporidae; genus Coelogynopora; species Coelogynopora nodosa. Next base: position 13,167 of record JAUZND010028682.1, read on the forward strand.
TATAATAATTGTATCAACAAATATAGCATAGGGTATATGCATATCGGGTATATTATGCATCTGACAATATCAAATTCTCTATATATTTGTATCACAAATATAGCATAGGTTATATGCATGGGGTATTTTATGCATCTGACAATAACAATTTCTCTATATATAATTGTATCAACAAATATAGCAATCTATTATAACGAAATAAGAAAGTACATTAATATATTATTTTTTCGAAATGTTGTCATAAAAACATACATGCGACATTTTTGCCGAAATATTGTGCCCCTCTTTCTTGAGATCTGACGACGGATAAATATTATTAAAATTAAAAATTACAATAGAAATAGATATAGAGGGGAAAATAGCGGCACCAGTGATTCAATTTTCTTAATTTTATGGACGAAAATTTCTTTTTAAAATATCGAATTCGAATTAATATGAGGGTAGTTGCAGCAGCGGAGCGTTTTTTATAAAAAAAATGTGGCAATTCCCCACACGTCTCCCTTTATTACTACGAGACGGACAATATCTACATTTGGATCTTAAATATGAAGTATTAAAACTCGGAAGAAAATCCGTTGAAATAATCCGAAAGAAAAAAAGCAGAAAAATTAAACAATTTGTCAAAGTCGACAATAATAAAGCTTCTAAGATAAACAAACAAGAGAAGTTTTAGTGGACGCTAATCGTTTAAAGTAACAAAAATAAACGAATTAAGCCACTATTTACAGGTCGGTATAAAAACGGTCGATATATGCGTGTTTATTTCAAATGGTTAGGTTTAACAATTTAGTTGAATTATGAATAATTTTATCAAAATATGTAACTGTGAGTTTTATCATTTCGCATTATTATTTTAGCGTAATTATAATTAGTGTAGGCTATACTAATTCATTTTAGATATTACTCAGCATATTTTTCTAGATTTTTATTCACAACTAAAATATTTTTTAAATAAACAACTTATTAAAATATCGTTAAATATTTTGAGTTAAAAAAATACTATAAATTATATACGCTTACCTTCATAACTAATATTGAAATACTGACTGTGATATTTTGTAAGTAAAATGTTTACAAATAAATCTGTTCTCGGTTGTCGTGAAATCTTTATAGTCTTTCCTGTTTTAAATAATGGGAATGAAACACATGTCAGTCCGTTGTATAATGTAGTTAATACGGTTTAACAATGGCAATAGTAATTTATCAAAATGTATCGTGCTGAGAAATGTACCATCTGGATTGAAGCAATACCGGAATTATAGCACAATAATTATATATTTAAAATATTAATGTGTGCAATACATATAAGGTCTTGTCACATTATAGATAATATATGGTTACAGTAAAACAAAAAAATAAAATTCTGTTTCGACAAATAACTAAAAATCAGTCTATATATATAAATTATATGGTTGTCAAAACTGAATTTTTCTTGAAATTTCTTTTTTTGAAAGAAGATATATCTTAAATAGATCAATTAATCGTCAAATATGTTAACTAAAGAGCCAGTCAAGTCTTATACGTTTGTTTAAGTTGACACAAAAACACGAGTAAACTTATTCTCACTCGACCGATTTAATAAAATAAGAAAGAAGGTCACGTATCTAATTTTCCACTATATCTTCCTTCCATTAAAATACCAATGTCCGTCAATTGATTAAATCGAAGTATATATACAAAATATACCATTTTATTTTGATTATTTGATAAACAGTGGAGTTTCAAAAATCCTGTTTTTCTTTAACTTATTCGATCACATTCTGTTCTATTATTTAGAGATGTATTTAGTAAGCCTTAATTCCTTTCTGACAGGTCAGAAATTTTGGTCATGCTATAATATGTTTAATCGTAGGAAATTAGACGCATTTTGCTAATGAGAAAGAACTGCAAACTGGATATACGCAAACTGAATATATATATATAAACTTTTTGAAAGAAATATTACATAACGAAGAAGTAAAAATTAACTGTCTGTATAATCGATATTTATTTATCGATTTTTTATTTACTCATAGAATATAAAGTTTTATATTTTATAATTGTATATAATAACATGTATAACTTGTTGATTGGGACTTTTATTATTGGGACTGTTATGTTTTTAAACCTGAAAGCCGACGTCCTGAGTATTTAAAGATATTAGCACCATAAAATTCATAGATTATCGCATTTAACACGTAACCTACAACCTTTCCCCCAGATTCACTTTAAGAACGGAACATCGCACAGATACAAATTTGGTGTCAAAATGTAGGTCGGTCTCCTCAAAATGAAAAATTATAATTTGCGTTAGTCTACATTTGACCTACTTCAGAGTTAGTATGACCATTTGTTAGCATTTTATCCACAGGATCATTTACATTATATCTAAACATTATTATTATGACGTTCTTGAAGTTAATATGAAGTGGGATGAATCTGGAGAAAAGTTTGTATGTACGTCATTTAACGGTTAACCTCTGCTCTGGGTATTTGATACCCATACTGACTTTCCGCTTCGTATATATCTAGTTATAATGCATTGATTTTATATGTTCTAAAGATTTTTAAAATATCGGCTCTTTAAACATCGAAATTAAAAAAACGTGCCCAAATAACCATTGACACACGCACTGGGAATTCCATACCCAGATACAATCAAAACAAAGTATTGAAGTGGCTATATTCTTTTAAGTCGATTATTCATTGCTTGATTATTTCAACGTAGTATATGTTTGTGCTTTTGTTTGCTACATATTTAGATAACTCGGTATATCTGTCAGATATTCAAGATATTTCAACGCAGTTAGATGTTTGTCAATGCTTCTGTTTGCGACATATTTAGACAACTCCGTATTGCGGTCAGATACAGTATCACACAGAATGAAACTATAGGGTTCCCGTTCCAAACGATTGTGTAAAGATCAAGCCAACATAGCCCTTGGAATTGGTGATGATCAAGAGAGAGAACTGATCGAATTTCTTGACGACGAACTCGTCGAGGCGCTGTTAAACAATCATCTTTTTGGACATGACGATGGTATTTTAGTCAATGCAAATTTGGCTGTTATTGATTCATCCGGAGAGTCATCCGCCCGTATTCCGTTCCCATCCCCTTTAGGCCGTCTCTGGGACAAGTACAATATCCAATAACAAGGAAGACATCCCTCCAGAAATGTCCATCGATTCGTTCAAGGTCCTGTCGCAGGTGTTGACATCGCAGACAGGGGTAGTCGAGGCTTGAGCTGCAGGCGCTGACCCTATTCGATTTTCTCAAACATGGTGGACATTGCCGGCAACAATGGCAGCGTCGTGTATCATGAGAAAATCACCGCAGAGACACGCAAACAGGAGTACATAGACTTATTCTTTCCTGAAAAAGCCTGGGTATCAACAGCTAATCAACACACATATCTGCAGACGGCTGCAGCACCCAGGTAATCTCAGACATACAATTCAGACGGACAGGACATATCTGGGTTACGAACTTCTAGCTGTCCCACAAGACGGAGCAGCCCGAAGTCTAGAGAAAAGCAAGCGATGCGCTTCCTGCCTAACTCGGAACGATCGCAAAATATTTGTTTGTTTTTTGTCCCAGACATGACAAGCTCGGTGCAACGACATTGATCTAACATTTGTCGAGAATGCGTTTAACTTATACTCTCAGGCTATGTGTCCTAAATTTTGTAATATCCTCTGCAGCATAGAGATTTCACTTTTGTATTGATCTGTATGCAGTTCAATACTACTACTAACTTTTTACCCGAAAGCTTTTACAAATTTAATTACTTAAAAACTGGCAGCAGTAAAATAGTTCATGTTATAGTACAACAGTTTTATATACTGTATATATATTTTATAGACAACTTACGGATGTTAAAATTGTCTGAATATATATATTAACTCTTGAAATAAATTTCATAAAAAATATTTAACACTACTGTTTTGTTACCAATTTACATTAAATTTATTAAAATAAAACGATTATTTGTTTACGAACATTTACAACGCAATGTATATGAAATCTATAAGAATGAAATCTCTATGTATTAATAACTCTATGCTCTGCAGGAAAATCACCCCTTTGTTCATTCTAAAAGTTAATTTATTTTCAGTTTGTACTAATTTGTTTTATTCATCAACATATAAAATAGTAATTTTTTTGGAAAATATTGTTTTGTTGTTCGCCACTAATCTTATTTCGAAAGTTCGAAAACATACCCGTTTCGTGCGCAACGCTTGATTTGATTTTACGTAGAACAACCCTTAACAGATAGGCTTACTAATTTTTACGAAAGTTACTTTTTGATCAATTTATATTTAATTTTTTAAATATACAGTAGTTCAGTTATTCCTGTCTTGTAATCAATTTAAACATTTCGTATAAATCTTACATAATATAGAGTATTTTTCATACCAATTTTTTTTACCGGTATAGGTATGACATAATTTAATGAGGCATGTGAAAAAAGACGTACCTGGCGTACTATGTAACTCGACTACATTACAAGTTTTCACGTAGCACTATTCTCAACTGTAACAAATTATTAAAACATTTTACAATTATGTTCCCAAATGGGGTGGCTGCCCCCCTGGTTCCAATATTAATATTTTAGTCGCGGAAGGGCATTATTTCGCAGCCTTTCTCTCTACTGAATTATTATCTATCTAAAATACAACATACATGTAAATTAAATTAAAATATCTAACGAAGAACTGAATGAAGAATTAAATTGAAAAATAGAGATATCTCTATTTATATATATCCATTAAGACGAACTATCGTAAGACTAGTTTTGTGTTTTTTCAGGAGAACAAAAACAATGTTTTTACATAAAGTATATGCTAATTTTACACTTAGGTTATTTTGATTTATTTGAATATTTTTACTAAAACAATGTTTCAATTAATTTATCGGATATAAATAACAAATAAAAAAAGGACATAATATATAGTTTAACTCATAGGATAGTTCATTTTTGTTATATGTAGCATATTGAATATATAAATGTAATGCAGCACTTACAAGTCAAAAGAATCTAGACTGACTTTTTTATGTTGAGAGTTGGTACTCAACAGCATGTCAAACCCAGTATTATGTTTAGTATATATTTTTTGTGTTTATAGAGAGGCTTTAGTATTATTGTAATATAATTTAGTAATAATTGTTTGTATTTCGATGTAATCGTGATATGATATAGCATACAGTAGATCTCAGTATGTTACATACATGTACTTATATGGGATAATATCATATACCTATTGTTTTGTAAACGTTGCATACCTTCAGAGAAATATCACTGTATGTATATATATATATATAGTGAAGTATGGCAACAGCACTATTTTTCAATAGTTCCTTTTTCAGTCTTAACGAGGCTGAAAAAACGGCTATAAAAAGAGGCTATAAAAACGAGGCTTCTGAAAATCAGTTATCACATAATTAACTTCTAAAAAACAATATTAGTTAATATGACTACTTTAATCAATGCATTCGAGAGGCCTATAGATACATACACCCTTTGTAATATTAATGTATTTGCGTACATGCGAATCATGCGATATAACTAACGCACATGATATATATACCAGATCAAATGTAAACAGCCAAATAATACAAAGCTTATTATACAATATTATTAGCCTATATAGTTCTAATATGAAAATGGCATAAGAGGTTGTTATATTGTACAGAGGGGTTAGAATTATCAGATGGTACGTTAGTTAGTATATATATACAGTACAGCTCTCTCACTCTTACCCAATCAGTAAAATCTGTTTTTAGTCGCAAATATCAAACATTTGCTCGGCTCACATGATCCCACCATTTCCAACGCCTACTTCAAATGCATGCAATTTGCCACGTGCAACCTATTTCATATATACAATATAGTAATTATATATATATATATATACAAATAAATAAATACGCATTTCGAGTCATTTGAATAATGTTAATTTGAATAATGTTAATTGTTTATAAAGTATAATTAGTCGTATTAATTAATATGCATATTACAAACTATCGTTAAACAAATCCATGAATAGGCCTATATTATACATTATTATATATATTAATATTATAACTAATTAATTTTTAATTATTTATTTAATATATATTCAATGTTAAGCATTTTTTAGATATCCCTTGTATTTTTAATTATTTAATTATAAATTAGGCACCAAAAATTCACTAAACTTCGAATATATATATTATTAAGAGATTATGGTGGTGACATAGACAATTATATAATTATTTATTGTTATGTATATGTTATTATATACTATATATATATATAATATGTTAATATTATATGTATGATTATAATTAAAAATAGATTATATGTCATTTATATAAATGTCCATAAAATGATAACAGTCTATATCGCATAGGCCTACTTAACATTTTCATTGCAAATATTCAACAATGTTTATAATACATTGGAAAACACATGCTATTGTATTCTATAATAGGATATTGCTATACATGCTATATGATATATTATATAGCTATATTAGCTATGTGTAGATGCAAAACACCTCAACACAGGGAATAGCATTCAATTCTTCGCTTTTCTTCCTCTGAATTGGCTCAAGTGATTGGAAGATTGTTTGCGTAATACAGCTGGGATCGGAATGATGTATATTATAGCAGACCTTCGTATTATAGTGATATGGTTATACACAGTTACAATGGCGCCATTTGAATAAAAAATATTCATCTGAGAAAAAGAAATTTCCTAAGATGGGTCAACTCTCTATTAAATATTTTCGGATTTTATCACCTAATCAGAGCCCTTTGTCTCCCCCAAACAATAAAAGTTCATTAAATAGAAATAGTCAAGTATTGTCTAGTAAAACTGTATGTTCACTTTCTATAATATACAACACTTAATTAATCTGAAATAGTATTATATATTTAACAGTGTTATTTTGCTATTTAAGTAAAATGAATTTAAATTGAAGTTTTTAATATTAAATGTTTATAATACATACATTTACATCAACTCTTGAAATTAATTGGTATTATTGGTATATTTCGTGCTTGTCACTGAACTTGCTTATATGACCTAATTATGACCTCAATGTATATTCATTACTGCTTATCTGACCGCATCTTCTTACCATCTGCTTCTTTATTACCATCGGCTATAATATAAGATTACAAAAGACCGTATCTCATTTTTACCGATATTATCAGAAATCAAGGGAAACAGATTAATCTTTTCCAAAATTCTTTATCAGATGATAATATCCTTAATTACATTTTGCTGAATACCCGAAAGAGTATACATTAACTATACCAAATAATAATTATATTCATCAATGTAACATTATTATATTGTCATTGTAACATTTTCTGTTGAACAATGTTTTCTTCAGAAACCTAACTGTTATAACTGTAATTATTTTGACATTATATAATTGAAGTCATTCTATTTTTTACTCTTTTTTGTTATTTTTCATTTTATATGCTTAGACGAAATCTAGAATTAAGAAAATACATCGCCATCGATAGTTAAATTTTGTAAATAAAACACACATCATATAAAATGTATTCAGAATAATGTATATTATATAGTAACTAAAAGGGTTTTTTAATTAAATATTTAGCTATATTATATAGGTAATGCATTTCTAATGCATAATACGTAGTAAGTCAAAACAGTCAATTATATTCTGATCACTAGTTGCACGATTTGTTACTGCCTACAAAATAGTAATTATACTATTTGTGTTTACTTTATAACGTCCATATAGCCCGTATATATTAGTCCATATAAATACAGTATCATATCTCCCCAGTGTATTGACACTGCATGCATCACAAATATGATATACATTATTAATATGAAATATTACCAATACAGCTAAACTCTCTGAATATGCCAAAAGTCTGTATATATATAGACATTATATATCTACGAAATTATACTACATATTTGGTTCAAAACCTGTTGTAAACTATAATTATTTTTCCGGCATTTAAAATGTGCAAAAGTTTTAGTATAAGTACTGTTATAATTGCTATGGTTATATATAATGTATATATATAGTTTGTAATTATGTATTTATTACTAGTATATAGCTTTTGCGTGTCTAAAATTACTTTGTGTGAGTTTATAATAAAACTATAGTTATATAAAGTTCGGAAATTTTAGGAAATATTTAAAAATTATATTATTTATATATATATATATATTTTTTTTTTATTCAAATTTAGGAAATATCAATAATGCCAATTTGCAATAAATTGTAAGTTTATTGTAAGTTTAGTAAGATGTATGAAAAGCAAATGCGATGTTTATTTAAAAAATATAAAAAAATTATTAAACTTAAAAACTTATAAACTTAAAAAACTATTAAAAATTTTTTTTGAATTAAGTAAATAAATTATTATTTTAATTATTTTAAAAATTACAAAAGACTATAAATTTTTCGTTGAAAAAAATATTGAAATATATATATATGTACTGTAACTCATATAATATATTAACTAATAAAATATTAATATATAATAATATAATAAATATATAATATAATATATAATATATATAATATATCATATATTAACTCATATGCGAACACGCAAGATATTCCAATTTCATCAGTTAGAAGATTGCGGAGTTGAACACTAAAGTTGAACATCGCTGTAGATGATAAAATCAATAAAGAAAGTTCATTTTCCGCGGATACATAAATTGAAAATGTGGGCAGTTTGTCCCTTAAACATAATTGCCTTTCAATTTTGACAATTCGTGTATATCCCTTATACTAAGACTAACTTTTTAGAAGATATATACATACATATTTTCATCGGATTAAAACACACTCATAATACTTTACTGAATCAAATAGTTATACGATATAGTACTGTGACGTGTGCAGAAGGTGGTGGGGGGGGGGAGGTTCCGTGGGTTCCGAACCCCCACCCCCCCTTTGCGCCCCTTTACAATTTAAAGATACACTAGAGATAAACGCATCTTTAAGTTTAATAATTATTAAACACCCCGCACATGCTATAGTTGTTGAGTGCGAAGTATACATAATTGAGCAACGTTTATATATATTTAATTCAATGATTACAATTAATTCATTGATCAAATTAATTAAAATATTTTGAGGATTTACTAAAAATACTTATGATAATGATTCGAGTGTTTTTATACTATGTTTTGTATAAGGAAAATATATATTAATTATTATTTTAATTTTAAATATAAAATAATTATTTTTATAAACGATCTTACTATATATACTAGCGCCTCTTTTCTCATTTTGGAACCCCCCTTGCCTTAATTGCTGCACACGCCTCTGTAGTATAGATACGTCAAAACTGAATCAGTATCTGATGTAAACTTTTTTTGTAAAAAATACAATCCTATATTATAGTTACTTATGATTTTGTGTGAGTTATGGTTTGTTGTATAGCTGACAACTACACAATATGCAGTAATTAAGATTCGCAATACAATATCAACTGACACCACCTAGTCATATATATGTAGAAGAGGAGTGTTACATAGGCGCTTTTCAATAATCGTATTAAAAGAGGGATTACATTTTATTTCAATGACAAAAGAGGACATAATTGATCCCCCTTGTGAACCATCGATGGTTTATCGATTGATATCGATGATCTCCGATCATGTCGATAATCGGTGCATCGATTCATTTTTAGGGGAACGGGGATTCACAAAACGTATGTTTCCAAAATTATTTATCCTATCGTTGAACCCTACCTTTTCAATCCATAAATAATTATTGGTGGAATTCTTTTATGTACCGGGCCAAAATTATGAAAATGCGTGAGGTAAAATACCATTGACTAACACCAATTCAATCAGTCAATCAATCAATTCAATAAATAAATTCAATCAATCAATCAATCAATCAATAAATCAAACAAACAATTCAATCAAATAATTCTATCAATTTAATCAGTCAATCAATTCAATAAGTCAATCAATTCAATAAGTCAATCAATTCAATCAGTCAATCAATTCAATCATTTAATCAATTCAATCGGACAATCAATTCAATAAGTCAATCAATTCAATAAGTCAATCAATTCAATCAGTCAATCAATTCAATCATTTAATCAATTCAATCGGACAATCAATTCAATAAGTCAATCAATTCAATAAGTCAATCAATTCAATCAGTCAATCAATTCAATCATTTAATCAATTCAATCGGACAATCAATTCAATAAGTCAATCAATTCAATAAGTCAATCAATTCAATCAGTCAATCAATTCAATCATTTAATCAATT
>JAUZND010028693.1:0-23420 GCA_034780555.1 Coelogynopora nodosa
TAATGCAGGTTACACATTTTAATTCTAATTAGTAAACTAAATAAATAGTTTTTTGTGTCTCCTGAAAAGTTGCCAAAATTGAGATACGCCATTAGTGCACTATCCAAAACGATTAGATACGCCAAAAGTGCATAACGACGACGTTTTGTCATGTTTTTATCCCGATATAAAGCAATTCTAGAGAAAATTTATGTTAAGTTACATAATTGTTTAATTTTGTCAGTCATATTACACAAGGGCGTATATACATTTTTTGAATTTTTCAATATTATAAAATTACATTGACAATTCTAACTTTATTTTTTACATGTCACAGAAGTCTGTTGAAAAATGTTGTTAAATGTAGATGAATCATTAGATAATATTACCAAATATTTATAAGAAATTTAATTATACAGAGCTGCATTCAATTATATTTACATCAAGGGTCCATTATAAATTACATTTGTGTAAAATAAGGTAAAATAAGAAGAATAATAAGCCCAAATAGCTGCTGGTCAACGTTTATTGTACAAGCTTTTGTACAAGATTGTGACAAAGAAAATAACAGTTTCAGTATTTAAGGGTTTTAATAAATAAGTTTTAATTAAGTCTTAAAAACGGAATACTTATTAAATTTTTATTAATTTTATTAATATGTAATTTTTAGTAAATTAAAAAAAAATTATTTAAAATTAAATACCATCAAAATATTAACGCATAAACATTTATTAAAATTATAGATAATTAACAATGATACCAATGCTAAATATATATGATAACACAATAAATAGAATATAAACATTATAATATTTCTTTAATAAAAATCAAACTTCATATGTACTTTATATAATTTAGAAATCAAAATATTTTATTCAAAAAGTTAAATATTAATGATTAGTAAAAGTGACGAATAATGTTTTTCAGTATTGATAATATTTGCTGTATAAATAGTGTTTTCGTTGTTTCACGTAATTTTATTGTATTACTTTGTAACACACCTCATATTATTGAATTTTATCCAGGTTAAATGATTGTAAAATAACGATTATTATGTAATTGTTTAAAATTTGAAACTAATATTAATTATCATTATCATTATATTTATATATATATAATATATATAAATGCTATAGGTATATAATTAGAATATTAAAAAAATTAAGAATACATTTAACTGTCCCTACAGGTTGTTTTCGAATGTGTTCCCCATTGCAGTTCCCCGTTGTAGTAGCATTGTAATATTAATACTACATGACATAACATATGTTGTATAATTACCAAGACACTAAGAAGTGAAAAAAAAAATTTAAGACTGATACATAGCTCGTTTTTTAATGTTAAGGGTAAGAAATCAAAGCATTCACAAACATTAGTAAAAGTATAGATATTTATAGAAGTTAATGTAATTTATTTAATATCTGAAATATATTTGTCAGAATATCATTGAATATTTGATAAAAATTTTCTTGCACTTTAAAATATAACATAAATCATTTAAAAAAATTTAAAAGTAACTTTTATAAATTAAACTTTTTTTGAAATTTACTCCTACAATTACTACTACTAAATTTACTACTATTTACTATTTTGTCCTGCTTTCTGTTCTATAGTTTGTTATCAACAGTAGGGGTCGTTCACATATGATATAACACCCGAGGGGTGGGTGGGTGGTTTCATTTTTTGTTATTATGAGTTATAAGGGTGGGTTCTGGTTTCGAAGAAGTGTTATTAATATAACGAATTTTTGACATATATAATGACAAGTTTAAATTGTAGAGGTAGTTTAACATTTTACTGCGAAAATGTGTTATCAGTTTGCAAATACCAATATAGATATCTAATCTTATCTTTATAAAAACGGAACTGTGGGTATTTCCAACACTAGGTACCATGATGTATGTTTTATAGAATCTTGTTGACTGTAGAAGTCACACTATATTTAAACAATTCATTTTAGGACATATATACTTTTCTATCACTTATACACTTTATGGCGAAGTAAATATATTATGTTTCACAGATATCCCGTCATACCATTTAGTTCCGGATCATAATTTCCTTCCACAGGTATAGATATGTTACTGATGCATACCAAATATAGCTTACACACTATACAATAAATGTGAAACAATAATATATTGCATTGTATATATACTACATGGAATACTTCTAACCTATAAGAACACAACACTTACAGCATATACTATATTACGCATAAATATATAGCTGTATGTTAATGAGGATGCCACCTTCAGATAGACAGTATAAAGTATACTATTCGGCAAGAAAAGGTATACTAGTAATATTCTGTACCACAAATTTAACTTTATAGATTCACACATTTGTAATCGCACCACATCTAGTTAACTCAACGCGACAATAAAATCTCAATATATAGTGCACCTTTAATGTATAGAAGTGATACTAGAAAAAGCCAATTGGTTCAAAGATCGCGCTTAACTAATGATAGCTAGATTTGTATAAAGTGCAGTGTCAAGCACAATTAACGACTTAATAACCACTGAAATAATTGTTTCTGTCAAAACACAAACAAGGCGCGGAAGTATCACGAAATTATCAACCAAAACAAAGAAAATTACTATTCCAAAAACGAAGACACCAACAGTTCCTAGAAGATGCCCCGTGACGCTATTACTCAGAGTTTACTCCTGGACAACGATGCCATTGACGAGTTGACGGAACAGTTTCCGTCTCTTGAGCAAGGATACCTGCTTAGGAAGGATCTTCAAGCAGCTCTGGCCAGTCTGGGTTTTTCCATGGCCGGCCATGAAATTCGGGAATTAGAAAAAGAATTGCCAAAAGAGGAGGAAAATATTTCCGTTGAAACACTGATGATGTTGCATGCCAAAGTGAAGGAGACTAAAGACTTATCTAGAAATTTCAAAAAGGAAAGAGTGCTCAAGGCAAAGGAGCTTGAAGTATGTAATACTTTTTATTTTGTATGTATGTTAAGCTTTAGAGTGCTTATCAGCTATTTTGCGTGATACATCAATAAATAATTGGTAATAACTATGAGTGAATAGGATAATCACATAAGTTAGTATTTATTTATTCTAAAAAAGTGGATAAAGATCCTACAAGTATAGATAATTAATCGTTACTAGCTATGTCATAATTGATATTTATACATTGAAATTTAATAATTATATATGATTATAGTATCGTTATACATACTTATAGTAAAAAAGTGGATTATGCAAAGCATAGGTTTTTATAAAATCTTAATGTATTTGTGAACTATAATGTTCATTTAAACGAATGCCCCTAATTGTTTTAAGTATATTGTAGCATATGTTTTAATTATTCCTCTTTTCGACATAGGGCCCTACCAATGGCAAATAAAAAAATTTAAATTAGAAACACTCACTTATGTAAAACTTTTTAATGTGGTGGCAATAAGTGGCATATATTGACATTTCAATATATGTATTAAGTATAAGTATTCTACTAAGTAAATCAAATCGCCTTTAAAATACATTTTTTCTTCAGATTTTGAGTAATAAATAATAATAATATTATAATATTATATATGTATTTCTTTGTTTTGTTGTACTTAAAGTTGTTTTTAAATTTTGATATATAATCTCGGTTGGTCTACTTTTGGCACGTAGTTTTAAAATTATTTTCAGACAGCGTAAATTTCTATACTAAGATTTTTCAATATTTCATCTCATATAATCCTTGATGAATTTAAACATACAATAGATCTCTTAGTGAGGTCTTACCAAGATTTTAGAATTATATCGAAAATATATTTTTTTAAGGATTTAATAATAATACTGTATAAAATATATTCAAAGTCAGAGAAGCAATAAAAGGGGGGACATACAGTTTGAGGACATGTAAATGAGAGAAGGTAAAATTATAGAACTGGATAAGTTTTTTTAAATTTTTTGGAAAGACGGAAATTTCAATACAATACAATTTCATTCAGATCTATTGTTATACATATGAGTCAGATTGTTGCAGAACGGGGTCGCAGAAAACTGAAAATCCTAGGACTGAGCCCTGTGGGACACCGCATACAACAGAAACAAACCGTAAATGTTTATTTTACAGATTGATTGCAATCCTGAAGATATTTTTTTGAACCACTTCAGGACAGTGGCGGATAAGCCAAGCCGTTTGTTTAATCGCTGTAGAAGAATTATATTGTATACAGTGTCAAATGTTGCACTTAAATCCAGAAAAAGTACGTATGTAAGGAGACCATTGTTTTGAGCAGAGGCTAATTAATTATGAAGATGTGTAATGTCTTGGGACGAATTTCTCGATGAGTTTAGATATGAAGGACAATCATGATACTGCTCTATAACTTGATAGTATTTTGCAATTAAGGCCTGCTTTTTTGAGTAACGGTGTAATAATAGCTCGTTTTAGGACATAGGCAGATAACTTTTTTGACCGATAAGAATTAACTATAATGGTGCATCTTAACAGTGAGAAAACATCTTGAAGTTTGAGTAAACAAGACTTTGTTTTTAAATTAGATAGATCTTTAGAGACTTCCTTAATGGAAATATCTTAAAAGGAAGAGAAAAAACGGTAACGATTCGTGGTAAAATATAAATATATATGGGAATACTTATCATTATTTTAGTAAACTGACCATATAATCTTGGTAAGACGTTTTATATACATAGATCCGTTCAAAAGAAAATTAGGATTTTATTATAATCTTGCCAGATCGAACATCTTGGTAAAATCTTACTAATAAATTCATATTTTATTTCACACTGTCGCTAGTTATGAAAATACAATATATCAAGTCTTCGTATCTAAT
This sequence comes from Coelogynopora nodosa, assembly GCA_034780555.1. Taxonomy (NCBI): domain Eukaryota; kingdom Metazoa; phylum Platyhelminthes; order Proseriata; family Coelogynoporidae; genus Coelogynopora; species Coelogynopora nodosa. The sequence goes on from JAUZND010028693.1 coordinate 4,787, forward strand.
AAAACGAAACAATAATAAACTAAATTTTGTTTAAAATAATAAATGTTTTGATAAACTCAACTTAACTCAAATGTCAACTCAACTTTTGTTTAACAATAAATAATATTTTGTACCATGTAAAATTAGTGAAAAAATCAACTATAAAAAAACCTCACACAGAAAATGTAATATTTCATGTTATTTTTTGTTTGCATCCTTATCTTTTATAATACATATATATTATGTTTAAAACAAACTGTCTGAATAAATACAAATATTTAATTAAATATACATATATATATATATATATCAAGAAGCAAAGTTCTTTTAATTTTCTAATATACTTCTAATTTATCTTATATACGTAATCTTTTTGGAAATTATTAACTGAGTTTGTATTTATTTTTTTCCACTTTGATAATTACCATATAGTTAACTTTTTTTACTTCGTACTAATAACTCCTTGAATTCGTGCAAAGTAACACTAAATATATTAAATTATTACTATACATTTAATGAATGTATGACATAAAGGTAATAAAAATCTTTTGTGACTAGGGAGCAGTGTACCATGGACAATGTAAATATTTCTAAAAATATACGTTTAATATTTATAGTAACTGTTGCCATTAGTATATTATTTATAATTGTTATCTTTGATTTGTGCAATATTGAATGCACTAGAAGATTTAAAACATTGACCACATTTAATTGAGATAAGACGTGAGGTCAACCAGAAGTTAGGACCATCTTATACTAATTCCTTTATATTGAGTTTTTTTCGTAAAGCCTTTTAGTGGATGTCAATCATATATCGTAAACTTAACAAAATATTTTAATGCATAAATCAAGTAAAACTTCATGTTACGCAACCTTTGTTTAATATGTATTTTTATAATTATTGAAAGAATTAAGCAGCTAAATTACACAAATCAGCCAAATTATAACCAAATAATCTGGTTTAACATTAGATTACAAGTCGTAGATGATTGATTTCTACAGCGATCAATCGAATAAAACTAACTCTTATAGTAACCGATTATATCAAATGTCTAGGAGGCAAACAAGAAGAAGAGCGAACTTCTTTTTAAATTTCTGCTTCAAAGATCAAGATGGACATATGAATTCACATTTAAACTAAAAGCACTTCTTGCCTGATCATTTTTGTGAATGTTAACAACTTGATACAGTTATCAAAAAATCTATGACGGCGTCTTTTCTTCAGCAAATGGGTTGTTTTTATATTTTTATACATATTTTCCTAGATATAAATCTAACCGTTTTACAGTTTTACCGTTTAAATATATATATAATAACCAACAAAGCGTTTTCCAATACCATTTAACCATCTGAATTAATAATTTAGAAATTTTGAGTCAATCATTTTATACAACTTTTTCAAAACGTATGTTTATAATACAAATTTCAAATAATTTAGTTATTTAGTGTGGCTATTAATTAAATATCCCATTTATTGACATAGGCAGTGTCAAAACAAGGATTTTAATACTAAAAACCACATAAATATTTTTTATAATTTCCTTGCTATAATTGTTATTCAATTTTTATTGCCAAATTAATTATTTATTACTAAAATCCTTATTTTATATTTAAAATTATAAGTTTTACATTTAATATTAAAAAATGTAAGTTTCATAGTTAAAATTTGTAGTTTTGAAGTAAAAATAAAAATTCGATTTTTTCAATTTTAATAGTTTTGAACAGATATCTTTACCTGGAATTTGAAATCACCATTTTAAAATTCTAACACTAATGCTAAATAAATTTTTCATGTAATATTATGGGATACGTGGATTGTTATTCTAAATTACATATTAATTTTGTTGATTTAAATGCTTACAATAATACACAATTTGTTTTATCATTAATCTACTAATCGACAACGTTAGCATATACTACTATTATCTGTATTATATTCAGATAGTAGCCAAATATATTACTTGCTTTCATTTAGCTTCACTGCATAATAAATGTTAACACATTTTCATATTTTCAGGATGTTAAACTTGATGATCTTCCGGAGAGCTTCCGAAAAGTGAGCCCAGCTGAAGAACGTGGTTTCAGTGATTGGATCAGCAGAAGCCTAAAAAATGACAGCCTCTGCAAGGAATTCTTACCAGTAAAACGTGAGGATTTATACACGAAGTGTGCAAATGGAATAATTCTATGCAAGTTGATCAATGTTTCCTGCCCTAATACTATCGATGAAAGAATTATTAATTCCGGAGCTCAATTGAAAAATATTTTCAAGTGTCACGAAAATCTTGTTCTAGCGGTTAACTCAGCCGAAGCGATTGGTTGCTGTGTGGTTAACATCGCGCCTGAAAGTATTCGTGACGGTCGCAAGCATATCGTGCTTGGCCTGGTCTGGCAGGTTATTCGTATTGGACTCCTTGGAGCCATCAATCTAACCTCACATTCGGAGCTGGCGGCGCTTCTACGTGAAGGCGAGACTTTGGATGACCTACGACAGTTAACTCCGGAAGAGTTATTGCTCAGATGGGTCAACTATCATTTGGAGAAGGCGGGCAGCGATAGAAGAATGAATAATTTTAAGGAAGACATCAAGGATTCGGAGATTTACGCGATATTGCTGGAACAAATTTCTCCAGAACATCGAAAAGGCGATTTAGCTCCAGTCACTTCCGTTTTACAGCCTAGGGATAATCTCACGCGCGCACAGCGGGTACTTCAGAATGCTGAAACTTTGGATGTGGCTGCTTTTCTCGATCCTGAAGATATTGCTCTCGTTACTGAAAAATTCAAGAATCGTGACCGTCTTAATATGGCGTTTGTTGCAAATCTCTTTAACACTTACCCTGCGCTGGAGAAACCTGAAGATGCCATAGAAATAGAGGAGACATTGGAAGAAAAAACATACAGAAACTGGATGAATTCAATGGGTGTGACGCCCTTTGTTAAAGACCTTTATTCAGATCTTCGTAACGGTCTTGTTTTCCTTCAACTGTTTGACGTACTGAAGCCTGGAACAGTGAATTGGGCAAAAATTACACGAGTGTTTAATCCAAAAAAGCGTATTTTCCAAATGCAGGATAACTGTAAGTACGTGGTGGATTATGCCAAGGGATACAAACTTCACGTTGTTAATCTTGGTGGAGATGATCTTCGCCAGGGAGAGGGAAAACTCACACTAGGGTTGTCCTTCCAAATGATGCGTGCCTATACCATGAAAATGTTATCGAATATTCGTGGTGATGGTAAACCAATTGAAGACAAAGACATTGTTGATTGGGCTAATGAAAAATTGGCATCTGCCGGCAAGTCAACCAAGATCTCTGGTTTCCGTGATCCTCAGATCAGTACCGGTCTGCCAGTGATTGACCTGGTGGATGCAATTTCTCCAAATTCGGTTGATTATTCTCTCTTATCAAGTGACAAGGAAGCTGATACACGATTTGCCATCACAATTGCTCGTAAGATTGGGGCGCGTGTCTACGCTTTGCCTCAGCATTTGGAGAAGGTCCACAAAAATATGATAATGACCGTTTTTGCCTGTTTAATGGTACTTGATTATCAAAAACGAGCGGATATGTAACTTTTGCCATTCACTTCAATTTACTTTGCAATTGTTTTGTGTTTTATTCACAAATTAAAACAATGAATATTTATTTTGAAATGATTAGATATACCAATTTCAAAAACAACTTACATATAATCTCCTTTGTTTTTACATATTAGGAAAATAATTATTACCGACTTGATACATTTTATACTTATACCGATTTCCTACTTATTTTCACGACTTTTGATTCTTACTGATGTAAAGGAATTCTCCTTATCAAATCGATTTTGTCATAATATATTCTCTGAGTTGTGTTTATTGAAATATACTATACTCCCTAAATTTAAATACAATTTTGTTTATTTTAATACTGATTTTTTATACAATACGTAGGATATCTTCAAAATGACAGGTAATATAAAGTTTGTGTATTTGAATTATCAATTGATTTAAAATATAATAGTCTATTAGATAAATATACTATACTCCGTAAATTTAAATACAATTTTGTTTATTTTAATACTGATTTTTTATACAATACGTATGATATCTTCAAAATGACAGGTAATATAAAGTTTGTGTGTTTGAATTATCAATTGATTTAAAATATAATAGTCTATTAGATATCGAAATATATAAATATTTGCCTAATCGATGCGGAAAAGCCATATAATATTAATTTTAAATTGTAATGTGCATCACATAAAACATTATATTAAATGATATTTTATAAGAGTCTTTTTAACAATAAACGTATTTTTTATTTCATAATTACTAATAGAGGTAGATGATGACGTCATCAGAACGAATCATAAAAATAATAACTAGTTGTTAGTGAGTTGCCTCCGTCAGATTTGAATAGAAAACCGTTAAGCATTTTAATATATCTGCTGTAATAAGTGTTTTAGTTTTCATGACGTCATACATGTGATGACGTCATCAATTACTTACACAGACAAATTCTACCAAATAGAGAGCGGCCTTCCAACAGATTTTAAATCAGGGCATTAAATTTCCTAGAAAACCGTTGATTATTTTAATACATTTTCTGCAATAAACTGTTTTATAAATTCCTATTAGTTACAAAACTGATGACGTCGTCAATCGCGTATATACAGAAAAACGTTACCAAGATAAGTCTCCAACGGATTTGAAATCAGAGGTTTAATGAATTTTGGCCCATTATCTTTCTTATGATAATATTATTAATTATTTATCGATTTAAATTTAAATACACTGAAATAATGTATATCACCCGTCAACTATGCTAAAGACATCTGACATACTAAAAATAATATATTTTTATATATATATTATAGTTTTTAGAAACATATTACGTAAGATAGTTTTTAATTCATGTTATTTAAAAAAGTACTTAGTGAATTCTACATAATTCATGCATATTACTTTGCTTTTTAATACTCATGAAATAACGTTTACTAATATATATATATATATATATATATATATATATAACAGAAGTCTTATATGAAATTATGTTTAATAGAAAAAAATTATTTTTAATTTTTATGTAAAATGATATAAAAAGTATATTTTTTAATAACATTGTTTTTAATATTTTATTAAATTAATTAACTATTACATTACATAGTTATTAAGTATTTGTTGTCACAATTAAAAATTAAGGATTTTTTTTTAAAGTAAGCAATTTAAAACTATTCTAACGTTTATTACTGAATGTATAATTGAATAATTGTCATGAACTAAACAACAGTAAAATATTTTTTAAATATTGTATCTTGCCATTTTAAGTAAAAATAACAAATTGGATATTGAAGTTAATGATAAGGGTTAATTTAGTAAGCGTATAAGTCATTTTATTAACGGTATTATTCTATTGTACATATCAATGGTAATACTGGAGCCTGTTTCACTCATCATAAGATATAAGTTTCTAGTACTAGAAACTTAAAATGGGTTTCATTTACTTATATTCTCATCTTATATTTTTATATTTTTATCTTATATCTGCTTTTATCTGCTATCTGGTGAATATAGCAGATAAAGTACAGGAATGCATGCAAATAAAAATCTGAAATTATGAACTGTAATTTTATATACTGTAGGAAATTGTATATTATATTTTATATACTGTATAAGGTTGGTATATTGTAATGGATACATTATAAAGTTTATAAGAATTAAGTTAGGAAATTAAAAAGGTAGTCTTATATAAAGACCATGTACCGTGTTTTCAATATATAATTTGTTTCAAATATTATATTTCAAGGTTATAAATTATTATAAAACAATTAAATAAATACGATATACACATTATTATAGTTATTATACATATATTATATATATTATAGGTGTAAGCTAAAATATTACACAATTGACGTTCGTAGTTTATCGCATAAAACTTGTTAATTAGTGCTTATAAGAGTTGTATATATCTATACGCGCTGAGAATATAAGTGCTAATCCTTTCATATATAATCATGCAGACAATTATTTATTTACGTTCAAGTTAATTAAATAATTTTCGAGAGGGTTTTGACAAAAAGTTTTGCTTCCTATTAGCAAACAATAAATATACATGTACCAACCTTACCTGTTATCCATATGACAAGTAGCAAGAAAACAAAGAAAATAGCAAAAATAAACGCAAATCGTTTGAAGGAAATGTCCATTTTATAGTTATATACATTTTAGCAATTATAATCGCAGCACACTGTATTGTGTCCACAATGTTAATTAATTCAATCAAAACAAAATTAGTACACAAAATACGAATATTGATCAATTTTAAAAGGTTATTCGATCAAAATTTTATTTAAAAAAATATATTAATTATGTTATAGTAATTAAATATTCAAGTTCGACAAAAAATCTCGGTATCATTTGTATTCTCCAAATTTTATATTCTCAAAAGATCTCGATTTAATTGTATTCATAATTAAAAAACGGAAAACATTAAGTTGTTCTGGAATAGGTAATATTAACTCCTTATGTATGAAGCAGTCATTTTAGCTATATATAATGGTTAATCTGCTTTGCAGTCAACTAAATACAATATATATATGCTAATATAATGCATACATTAGCTTAATACTTGCTAATTATTAACCTTCGTAATTCCAAGGTCTATTCAGCTTTGAAATTCAAATGTCTAAATTATTAAAATAAAGTAATTAAAAATTAATTTACTCAAATCAAAAAAGTTCAAAAAATCGTGAACATCGTATTACATTTATTTTCAGTTAAGAAAGTTTATTTGACTCCTTCAGACATGCTTTTCAGCACATTTTTACCACACTAAGCACCAACAATAAAGGAGTGTTTTCCATACACCGATGATTCTCATAACTAGAATCGTTTATTGGTTATACATCTTCTATAGTTACATCTATATATATAGAAGATGTTTCATAATTACGTTTAAATGTGATTCCAAATACTTTAAAATTGTACGACACTTTAATCGCATGAAAGATATGCATCGTTTCACTATAGTAAATTGACATCTAGGAAATCCCGAATAATCGTCTATAATCGTCTATTACTCGGATGAATGGATCGGTCGAAGAGGACCAGACGAATGACCGGTTCGCCGGAACCAACCAACCGGAACCAACTATTAATTGATAAAAAGCGCCCGAATGATAAGCTAAACAAAATTTGTCAAATAAATGTTATTTATAAATATGATAACAATAAATACCATAACAAACTTATTATTAGCTATTTAATACTAGCAATATTACTATATCTTTACGTGCTTAAAGTTGTTTATTTTTATAAATATTTTAAATTATATATAATAATGTGCTAACGATACATACCGTACGTATATGTACATTATATTGTGTAATCTAATTTTAAATTTACATAAAAACAATGTCGTTATATATTGAAATTAATATACATAAAACCATATATACATTTTATCATAAAATAATATTTCAAAGTATAATGTTATTGAATATTATTATATAGCATTAACAAAACCAGATTTAATTTTTATTAAATTCACTTACAACAAAAGTTATATAAAGCAATCTAAAATATTGTTAAATACAGTGATGTATAAAAATTACATTTTTGCACCAGTATTGTTTAAATATATAATATTATCTAGTTTTTTTAAGTATACATACATGTTAGGCAATTTTTATAGAGAATTATACATTTACGATAAATCTTTCTGTTATCTACCTTTGAGTTCACGAGTTAACCAAAAAAAAAGAGTTTTTAATTTTATTTATCTGATTAAATTGTTAAACTCGTTTAGTTAGTCATATTCCTCAGTTATGAAATCATTTAAAGCTAACGGTATATACAATAGGTATCAATGCTATTTACAATTAATTAACTTATTTATACTCTTATTTTTGTACACACGTAGAGTAATCAAAGTAAACAGTATCTAGATGTATCAATTAAGTTAAAATGTAATGCGATATTAATATAATTATTATTTGCAAGATGCGTATATAGTTATATTTTTTAGTGGAATTTTTATTTAGTGATGTCCATTTAATTCTGAATTATTTTAGTGACCTGTATTTATACTGATAAAAATATCTCACCCTTAGTGATAATACCATTTCTACTACCATAGGGAAGTTTCAGTAACTAATATATATACAAACCAAAGCCTGATCTGAAAGCTGTAGAAAACTCCAATCGCATCTGGTAGAAGTAAATAACACTCGGTTTGTTTGTATGTTCAGCTGATAACAAAAAAATCACTTTTGACATTGTTTCGTGACTTATAACGAATATTTTTTAATTTGGTTACACTGGAGAGTAAATCTAATCATATTACATGCAAATGAACATATAGGTCAATATAACACATTCACTTGGTAAGTTGTTATATTGAAACTATTAGTTTTTTAAATATAATCTATGTTAGAGATAAAAGTATTCTTCAAATGTATAATATATAAAAGAATAAATAAAAATATTGATTTACAAATTAGTTATAATTTTTAAAAGTTGAACAGTCAAAAGTTGGATCGGCTTTTTCTGATCAATATAAAAGCTAAAATTAGTGATCTGCACCTCAAGCAATTGTTTTTAAATCACTTTTAATGTTATCATTATAACAATTTTGATTGATTTAAATGGCGATTTTAAAATCAATTTCTTTCAGAAATGTTATTAAACAATTTCACACTCAACTCAGCGTGATCTGGAACAAACAACAGTTTGATAAAATTATGGATTTTTAAATTTTATTTTAGGGATATAACATTTTTATCTGAACTACGAAGCCAGAAATACAACCAGAGACTGTGCAAAATACGGCGATGGTTTACCATAATACAAGATACCCATCCTGGACATTCAATTTATTGGACACTATGCTATAATTGATTTGTTTCAATTAACTAAACATTAAAAATAAAATCTCACAGTCATTCCTTTACGGGCTTATTTTACTACATAGTACTAGAACCTACTTTTAAATTAAAGTGATGGAACTTTAAACTTTAAAACTGCACTGAAAAATATATGATACACATCCTAGTATAATTCATACAATTCTTAAAGCAGCGCTTTTGTAATTCTATTTGCCCAGAGGAGGATCCAGTTGAACATATGCATTCATAATTATTAGTTTTTCGTAATCCTACATAATGTGTTCTATCATATATTGAATGAAAGAAATGTAGTTCGAGTCAATGGAATATCTAATAATTTTGCCTTCATTTTTGGGTAAAATATAAGAAAAACATTAATAACAGGATTTTCCAACCTGTTATTTAACATGAATAATAATGGTAAGACATGTCGATAGAAAGCAGGAGGGGAAATCCCCCAGAGAAGATGGAATCAGCAATGAGATGATTAAAAAATTGTCCGAAGAAGGAAGAAAATTACTACATGACATCATCAACCTCAGTTGGAAGCAGAAAATTATCCCACAAGAATGGAAAAAATGGGACCATTATCCCTATACTCAAAGAAGGTAAAGATGAAAATCAAAGTTACACTACAATGGGTTCCAGGGCATGTTGGGATAGATGGAAATGAGGAGGCAGACAAGCTGGCTAAAGAAGGTAGCAATCTAGAACAGGATGTACCTCTCAACTTTAAAACAATAAGCATGAAGTTAAGACGAGACATAAAGGACAAATGGAAGGAGAAATCAGATCACAAATGGAAGAATGGAGATGAAGATAAGAGTATGAGCCGAGCGTCCAAATCTTGAGGGAGATCGACTGAAATGTACTTCGTCAGGGGAACATCAACAACAATATAATAAACAAATAATTTTCACTATCTCTTTCAACGTTATCTTTTTGTTCGTGAAACATTAAAAAAAGCCACGCAAATTTAATCGTGTCTCTGCCAGAGATCTTAAATTATTTCCAAATATGGTTGAATATACCAGTGCCAATTGTTACTTACATCTTGCAGACGTTATTCGATTGTTAATCTGAACTGTATTGGTTTATAAGAAGCAATAAAGACATGACTTAATGAACAGAGTTAATTATATTTAATAAATCAGAACAACAAGAACAGAGTGAAACAACGTTATAAACCAACAGACAAAACATCAAGAACAATACAATTCAAGCTGAAAACGAAACAGTCCAATTAAATTGCTGCATAGATATAATGAGAATAAGATACAAACTGATTACAATACGTAAATAATTCACACAAGGTCATGAATAGACAATAATGGAAGTATTGTCTCTGGAAGAAAATATTGAACAAACATGCTCGAGTTTTACGTAAATTTAATTATTATAATAGCAAGCAAAATAGCACGTGCAGATTTTTTTAATTAAATTGTTTCTGTTACATTAAATAATAATTCGAAGAATTTGGAAACATGCAAATCTCAAGAAAGCTTACATTTTCGAAAGTAAAATCAATGATAACATAATATTATATTTAAGCGCAGTACACAGTCAAAACGACAATATTTTCTTCAGAGGCAAACTAGGATAGATAACGTATTGTACTGGGTAGACACAAGTGTGTGTTAGTTTGCAGTGCAGATAAATGAGTTAAGTCTGGACACGAACACCATTGGATCTGAGGGCCCGATTTCGGATGAGCTCCTTGACCAACTTAAGCCTGCGTTCGTTGGGATCCTGAGCACACTGGCGCAGAATCAGTGAGGTTCTTAGCGGGTTACCGCCTGATAGCATACGTAGCGTTGCTTCGTGGACCAGCAGCTATATACAGATTCGCGGCGAGAGGGAGAGAGAGAGAGCGAGCGATGAAATTAAAAATTATGAAATCGAATGAAACAATAAAGAGGGAATCGAAGTCACTACTTAGTCAAACTAAATTCTTCCCCTTTAGTACCTATATTTTACTATTATATTAGTTATTATATGATATTCACAAATATCGATTAATTATATAGTAATATTAAATCAAGTCACCTTCATAAAACACTATTTCTTATGTACCTTAATATCGATCTAATTCGGATTTATACGTAGGCGAACAATCAAGTTTAAGATTGGCAGACATGTTATTTAGGAGGAAAAAAGTAACAAATTTAGAAACTCACATAAATACAAAATTTTGTTAATTTAAAAAATTTAATTAAACAATTTAAAAAAAGTTAATATAAATAATAAATATTAATTAAAGTAGTACATAAATAGCAACAATGACCATTATAATTGTTGCAAATAATACATGACTGTATCAACGTGATGTATTATAGTATCCTATTTATTAGACAGTTCGCCAATAAAGAGGTCTTGTAACCAGTGCATTTAATTTGGTTATATTGTACCAAGTAGTATATCCGAATATTCTATTTCACAGCGTATAGACGATAAAACAATGTAAACCATTTCAATCCAACACACTTTTGTTTAGGTAAAAACATAAACAAAGGTGATAATCATAAACAGATAAAACTAAACCATGAAAACAGAATAAATTTACGACAATAACTTCAACTTTTACATCAGCAGAATATGCAACGGTATTTGCACCATTTAAAAATAATATGATTCTACCTTCTAAACTTACATTATGTCAGAAATATACATAGAGGTTTACTTGTATTATACAGTTTGCCTTCATCAAGCTGGTGAATAAAACATCGTTAACAAGAGAAATGCGATAAACGCAGCATTAACAATACACACTAAACTTACTTGACGTGTGTTAATACGATCAACTGGTTTGAACAATGTGATTAAAGAGTTTACAATTATAAACACAACATACCAAATCTATAATCTTGAACAGAATCAATGGAGGGCGCAATAAAATTATTAACTAAATTACATAGTGGTGATTTAATCAATCAACAACACTGAGTTTACCTTCGCTGAAAATGTCAGCTATACTAAAATTTAGTTAGCATTGCAGCAGTTTTGCCTTCGTAATTATTAAACCCAATGACAGTAAAATCCTAGTAGAAACTACTATTTAGTTTATTTGTTCAAATGAAAATATTGCTAAGTATATATTTATGACATAAAGAGATTTAGTTGGTATTTTAAATTGTTGCATTTATTGTGTCTCACTTAAAATATTTCACAAATTGAAAAAGCTGGTATTATAACAAAACCACACATAACTAAAGGATTGCTAATAAACATACCGATTATGAAGCGAAAGTCCCTAATACAGGTAATTCGATTTATCAAAAGGTTCACCTTCAGCAGGTTACGATGTAAAAGAACCGGCTTTTAATTAAAAACTTCACATAGTTATCTGTTTTAATCAAATAACAACGTTATTCGTGTTATTGGGTGAGGTAGTATAAAAGACTTTGGAATAGACAAAGACATTGGAATTATTTATAGTCTATGTGTAGTATGTACAAATAGAATAGCGATGACACACACACTTCGCCTCGGATGTATAATTAACAGGGTACAAATTATACATCTTCAATGTATTGTGTAATTTCTACGTTTTTAACTTCAACCAAACCGTTCAAGTGACAGGATGTAAAGTGTTCATGACGCAATCTCTATTAACATTATGATTGTCATATGGTTATTTATGTCCCATTGTACATATTTATTTTCTTTAAATTCTCGAAATATAAAACATCAAGTATACAATTAATCGCATAAACATTTCAACGTTGACTGTAATAGTCGTTATAGGGCAAAATCACTTTTTTTAACCGATAGTTATGGCAATGTCTACCAAAAAATTACGGGCAAAGTTACAAAAAATGGTGTCCTCTTTTTTCACTAAATACATAAATGAGAGGGAAACTACAGAAGAAAAAAAAGATTGATAGATAGATAAAGCGAGACACTGACCCATTTCTTGGGGTTGAGTTGTGCAGAATTGACCACTGTCTGTAAAACATTCAATGTGGCCGAATAACTGGTGAGATCTTCTTCATTGGAGCTGCCCAAACTTGCCCTGGCGTTGAGAAGCCAGGTACACGCAACCGCACGCCATATCTGAGGGGGGACAAGGGCCAAAATAGTCCGTAACATTGAAGTATATTAATATATTTTGTAGTGTTAATAAGAGTCAATGTGCATATTTTATGTTTATAGGAGACAAGCAAAAAGGTTGAAATGAAGTAGTATGGATTTATAGCAACTACTTTCATAAAAAAATCAAAAACTATAAATATTAAAAAATTTGTTTCAAATAGACACTTGTCCAGTTCAGAGTTCTCTTTGCTAATTAATGTTTAACTGAAACGCAAAGGTTCAAATATACAATCTCTAGTTTAGGGTGTGACACTGACAAAAACACATTACCAATCAGAATTTCTTCAATACATAACATTATAAATTTATGATTTAAGTATATATATTAAATTTCTAAATGTGTATATTCTAGTTCTAAACATTATTTATGATAGTTTTAAAGTGATCAAAACATTATTAACGATATTTTGGTATGCATTGTTCTGGTGCTGTGATAAATTACGTCATGATTAAAATAGTATGGAACGAAAAAATATGTTAACAAATAAAGCAAACAAAAGGTCACAGAACTGACATAATTATGAACTGAAACTGCGACAAACGAGTAAACATGAGATAAAAAATTACCTTTCCTATTTATATTTTCCACGTTTTGATGTATCGTTTGAATAGAATTATTATTCAAGGATTGAATACGAATTAAACAAAAAAATTCATAAACATAATAATAATAATGACACGTTTAAACTATTTAAAAACATCATAAATACCCTTTTATTATAATCAATAAAAACATCAGATATCTATACTAGGACATCAATAGGTTAATAATAACAAACGACAACCGAACAAGAATGTACCTAAATCTGTCAAATTAACAACCAAGACTTTACAACTCTTCAACTCCACTCACTCTCGTCTTCATATTGGTGTCCTGATGCAGTCCATGTTTGAGAAGTGCCAACGACTGACTGGCCGTCTGTAGAGCTACATAGGTGCACACTCCGTCACTCTCCTGATTGCCTTCTGAAGTGCCCATCAGTGCACGCCGGTTCGCCCTGTAACCAGTCGAGATAACATGATGACGTTTTGTGTAAGAATAAAAACCTTCATACACATATTTGATTGAAATCGGTTGTAGTTAACAATATAAAAATTAATGGAATTTATTGCATTCTACAGAGGCGTTAGGATCAATGGGACGATTAAGAATAGAATGATATAGAATTAGTTTAAAATGATATTACAAATATTAATTAACAAATCAATGATAGTCACACATCAGCTTCATTCTCACCTGTAGGCCAACAGCACTCCACTAGCCACTTTTCGCCTCTCCGACAACCGCTCCAGCTGAGGCAACCCTCCCGTCCTAATGGAAACAGCTGCAGTTAACTTCCCACCACCACCAGTCCCCCAACGACGTCCCCTAGCAGAAGATGAGAACAGAGCGAGACTGCCAGGCGGGTTTGTGAGATGGGAGTGTAGTGGGTCTACAGCTGGATAACTCTCTTGGTGCCACAGGAGGGCTGTACGTGTCATCTGTGACCACCATAGTGACACACTGTCAGGCCCTTTCTGCTCCGACAGTCGGATCGGATTGACTGCTGACTCCACTTCTTCATCTTCTTTTTCCTCTGCGGTGTCGATCTCCTGGTCAACATTGGCACGTGCTGCGAGGTGGTCGAGCATATCGAGTAGGCTGAGTGCAGCGTCCATCTCGTCGGGTTCTCCTCGGGCAATGGCCTGAATTAATCAATAGTTGAAATCAAAATATATATATATATATATGAATAATAATTATATAAGTAAGATTATTTTATTTGAATTGGTTTTTTTTTATACTTGCGGTTAGAATTACTTTAATCGTAAAAATAAAATTATTCGTATTCATTTATTTTATTACTGGTTCTAAAAGTAAGTAGTATAAATATATGTAGATTTAATAAAAAAAGTAAACTGAAAATTATTAACACATAATTAACGCAATTTTAACGTCATATTATAACGATATATTTAAGATGATTATTCATATTAAAAATGTGTAAATATCCAAAATCACAAAATTTAAAGCTATGTACAAAAATAAACTTTTTTGTAAACAATTGAATCTAAAATGTAAATTATTATATGGGCCTGTTTGAGGTTTATTATTATAAATTTATAAATTTTATTAGATGAATATTGTCTCTGGAGAATTGACATGTGCATATCATGGAAATTAATTACAATATATGAAAGAAAATAAATTAACCACACGAATGAAAACAAAATTCTTAAGTAGCCATAAATATTCTAAACGTTACATATATAAATATATAAAAACGGCAAAAATATAAAATAATTAAATAGTTCCAAAATGTAACTAATACATCAATGATCGAATAAAGAATTCTTACTAAGTAGCACATGACACGCGCTACAAGTCAACAGACGCTAGCCGACTCACCGTGAGCACCTTGTCCATGAACATCTCCCTCAGGTCACCTTGCACCCGGTCCAAGAGGCGCCACTTGTGCCCCCTCAGTGTGTAGGTCACATCCTGAGGACCCTCGGCGGAGGGGAGATAAGCGCACAGGAAGGAATAACCCTCGTTTGACCGCAACCAGTCAAAGGAGGGTTCGGGATCACCGGTCGTCTGTGCCATACTCAGAGCGGAGGTGTAGAACCAACGCTGGAAAAATGAGGAGAATACTTAAACAGCTTATAACTTTATCACTTCAACTATCATTATGCCTTCTTGATGTTTAGTTACTCCCTTATGAAGAAATACAATATATATATATATCTTGTCACATTTTTTCATAAAATATGATGTAACAGTGTATTAATGTATGTCTTAAAAATAAATATTTCATTTATAGATTCCCATATCATTTTTTGTTATTCATAATAAACTGTTATCTGACTAGTTACATAAACAAAATTACGAATCTAAATTTAGAATAATTACAATTTCAAGCTAGTACAAATTATGATTCACAATAACTTTCAATAAATAACCGATAAAGTGAAAACGTACTTTTTAGTTATACTATATACAAAAATGCCGTGTTATATTCTACATTGTATAATAAATAAACGAATATTAAATATCATCTCCACTAAAAAATAACAGTATTATGTAATTAACCAACAATACACAAAGTGAACATGAAACTCACGCTGGCATAGAACCCGACGAATCCAAATGGAGCACACTTTCTCAGTGCCAAGCCCAGACAGAGGTCGAGTTCGATGAGTTCGTCTTCGGTGAGCCCGCTGGAATCCGAGATCACCTGGTTGTATAGGGAGGTTGTGAGGACCAGTTGTTGCCACTTGGGCATGGGGACCAAGTCTGCCATGGTGAAAAACAGATGAAACACCGACATGTATATCACACAAGTTCTATCGTCACATTCACAGATAAGATGTGGATATCGCTGACATAAGCTATTTATTAACCATTTTATTGAATATAAACTATTTTAAATAATTGTATATTTATTAAATTTAAAATGATATTCATTATTATAATTATGATGACGACGAAAATGGTTTCAAAGTATCAATGAAAAGAAGAATCGAAATAAATGAACAACTGTCAACATTAAGGCATAAAATTCCTCATAAAAGGACTTACTAATAATTGTAAATACTTCTTAGGATTTTTTAAACATTATTTCCTGACTGCAGTTTTAAATATTTTTCCAAAAATTATTTAACTATATCAATATTTTTTCAACGTTTTTCAATGTTAAACAATATTATCATAATTAATTGTATAGTATAAATGGTACTAGACTCCAATTACAAATAATGATAAAAAACAGTCAAGAAAAATATCAGTAGCTACTATCTGCTCAAGTTGATAATTCAACGCAATAATTAACATAGACAGTGTTTTGACGACAAGTATTTTCAAATTGTAAACGTGAAATCTTGACACATATTTAAATATATTATAGTTTTAATTAAACAAAAATTCGTGATAAAATCATATAATAAATTGCGCATCAATGAGGTATACACTCTATGTACAACATGAAAGCATCCCTACAGGGTTGCCACATTTTAAAAGTTATAGAATTGGAGGTATGTTATATGATAAGGGTTTATGGGCGGAGCTATCGCTTTTAAGTATAAGCATCACTTTTGGAACTTGGTAATCCAACTTATATAGATTCAATTAAAATGAAAGGAGTAACCCTTTCCTTAAAAATTAAAATAATTAATTAAAAAAATGTGGGAGGATAGGACACCAGAAAGGGGAATAACGAAAACAATATAGAAAAACAAATTATTAATGAAGGTGTCGTCACCTAGTATAGTCATCTGAAGAAGCGTGGAACGGGCTCGACACAGGAACACGGCAGTAGAGAAGGCGGGCTGGGCGGGAGACGACTTCTTCTCAACCGGCTGGCGGTGGTGTCCAAGTAGGTGGCTACATAGGGTCAGTGGAAGGCGGAGAGCGCTGCACAGACCCAACACCAGCCAAGCTGAGGTGCCGGCGGGGACAGGTTCTGCGAGGCCGATTAAACAGGCCTTCAACTGGGCTTGGGCGTTCAGCCAGGACTTCTGTTGAGGATGTAAATAACAGGCGAGGAGGTGAGAAGAGGAAGGAGAGGCGCAAACACTAACACAACCAATTCAACATAAATTATTAGGATTAATACATTTCCCTTTGCATTTATAGAATTTTTTTACAGGAACACTATTACAAGTTTTACATGAACAGTTAACTAGATCCATTATTTTAACAGCAGCAAGCAGCTGGTCAACCAGATTATATTATGGTACCAGTTTACATTGAAATATTTACAATAGGATAGTGGAGATTGAAATTTTGCAGAATTTCAATAACATAACATAACATTACCTAAAAGTTGTAAGAGAATGAATAAATATTAAGCAGATATAAAAAGTATTCGAAACGCTTTTTATCAACATGTATTGATATTTTTGACATCAACCGCCACCATAATGATGGTATCGTTAACAATTATTCTTGTTAACTTATTCACGGCGATTCTGTTAATTTTTATTTAGCTTATGAAATGAATGTGAAGCATACAAAGAATTAATTTTTTTAACAGAATCGTCGTGAGTAATTTGACCAGAATAAATGTTAACAATTCCCTCATTAGGGTGATGATTGATGTAAAAATACCAATACGTTTAAAAGCGATATATATATTTAAAATACGATAAAGCGTTTCGATTACTTTCTATATCTGTAGAATATTCATTGTAGTTATGGAATTCTGCATAATTTCCATCTCCAATATCTATTAATCCTATTGATTTTGGATGAGACATTTTTCAAAGTAAACAGATACAACAATATTATGTGGTCAACCTGTGCAATTTTTTAAAGGTATAAAAATAATTAACATCACTCAACATTCCACAGAAAAAGTGTTAATTGTTCTACATCTGTCACAATAATAACACCTATTGCTTTAAATTACAAAAATGATAAACCTAATAATAGTAGTAGCCTATTTTTAATACACAAATGCAAAATGTGTTTCGATCTACAATATATGTATCCAATCAGCCGAATTAATTATAAGATTTATACATTATAATATATATCACTATATTTGTTAATATTTTTAGTATTATTATTCCTCCCTCACATTCTTGAGTTCGAGTTGAGCCTGAGTCCAATGCCTCCCCACCAGAGTGTCCTGAGCGACAGGTCCAGTGGCAACCGCACAGGAAGATTTCCTCCTCCACAGCGAGTGGCCGTGGTAGGCGCGGT
>JAUZND010028704.1:0-16386 GCA_034780555.1 Coelogynopora nodosa
AGAGGTCATCGGCGTACTTGATATACGAGGTTCTTGTAGATTTTGGTTTCAAATCATTTGGTATAATACTAAACAGCTAAAAAATATATAATAATAAACTTCAATGATCCTGATATTCGTCCGTCTAGAGGTACGAATTATTTGTCCATCTAATTATATTGATACGAATAAACAAACGTTTGTATTTAAAATATTTTTTTAAATTTATGAAATTTTTATTTAAATAAATTCGTCCTTCTATAAGGATGAATAACAGAATCCGTCAATTTTGGTTAATATTTTATATTGCCTTGGTGACGTTTTGTTGTGTAACCTAATTCACACATGGTTAAATGAAGGACGAAGTGACTGAACACCTCCATTGTTTACTCAAATCTAGGTGTTATGCGCACCCGTCTAAATTAAAAAATTTCATAATTGTTTCCCTAGAATTTACTATATTAATTTATTTGCTAACTAAAAATAATAACCACACAACACAGTATTTAGACCTTTTAAAAACTTCTTAATGAGATGAATACACGCATTTATTATAAAAAAAACATGGGAAAACTTTTGATAATTTGAAACGGCTAAAATTATTTGGTTGTATGGTAGTATTGCATTACTGTATTTCTGATACCACATTTTCTGTCCACAGAAGCACTTCCATCAACACCGGAATCCCACGTACCCATAATCGTGCCCACAAGTGCCGTGTCTCTATACCAACAGCCAGCCTCCGAGTCAGAAGATAAAACCGTGAAAGGTAAGATACAGCTTGTTTGATTAGGTCACTGGTGTTGGTCATACAGGTTGTAGTTCCTCACTTCTCACTTCTCATCTTGCAATTGTGGGTCTTACAATTTCACAATTCAAAATTACATTTATAAAAGCTGTAGAGTTGAATACGTGGCCCAAAGGGTATTTATTAATAGTGTCATTATAAATGCAAATAAGATAGAAGAGTGTGTTTAATTCAATGTTTCCAGCCTAGACGTTTAAATCCTTTTTATACAGATTTTTTTTAATGTATTAAAAAGGCTTTTTGTTAACTCCTTGTGTATTATTCAGTATTACAAAGGCTTGTAGTTTGATTTTGTTACATTTGGATTCGGCATTCCCCTCGAGAACAGATAGTGAGACAGAAGAGGGCTGCGAGGTGTACGTAAGAGGTCGTGGCAGGGGCAAGTATCGATGTGAGGACTGCGGCATTCGGTGTATCAAACCCTGCATGCTGCGCAAGCACATCCGGAGTCATTGTGATGTACGCCCCTTCCTCTGCATCCAGTGTTCTCTTCGCTTCAAGACCAAAGGCAACCTGACCAAACACATGAAGTCCAAGTCACACTATGAGAAGTAGGTTGATTGCTGTTTGGTTGGTGCACGTACTAGTAGTAAAATGATAGAGGATTCAATACCCCACTTCCGGCTCCATTTTCTCCATAACCCTAATTTTCGATTATTCCAAATGTTTATAGTGGATTTCTGATTATTTCACGATCATTTTGTGCATTAAAGTACAATACTTTGTATACACGATGCATACGCATAGAACGAAGTCGAACTCGCCTGCTATTGATATTTAAAACATAAATCTCTTATAGCTATCATGTATTTATAGTATTTATGTAATTATATAACATGTATAATGTACTAATTATTGATTATGAGCGTAAATAATGATAATTAAATAAAAATTAAATTCAATAATTTCAAGTTTTTTTAACTTGCCATAAATAATTGAAATAAAATTGTGTTATGCATTAAATTACATTTTATTGTTAATATACAGTTTGAAACAAAACATTCGAATTATTTAGTAATTTTTTTAATTTTTGTCCAATTACGTCCATGTACATATGATTGGGCAATCTCTGTGTATATCTTCCTTATTACCTTTGTATTCATTCAGTATTGTATACTAGCACAATATGGGGAGTGGAACTCTGCTTTTAGAGCTCTTACAATACACTTGTTTACATTTTGTAGTTTTGCCTTTAGTTTATTAATATAAGTTTTTATCATTATTTATTTACTTGTTATTATCTTAACCATAAGCATTTGTAAGACTATTTAGCCGGGAGTAATAGCGTTTAACCTGTACATGTAAATATTTTCAGTATATTTCATTCAAATTCACACGATCCTAAATATCTGACTTCATTAAGCAAACACAACACTATATTCTTGCATATAATTATCAATAAAAAATTAATATTTACCAAACTTTTTTTTTCGAAAATACATTGTTTAATCCTCTTTTTAATATTAATGATCATGATTAAACGCCAAAAAATTACCGGACTTAGATGTAAGAGGTGGTTATGGAAAATGTAAGCTAAACGTTATAATGCCCGATGTTAAGAGAGTTTGGGGAGTAGAAGTGGTAATTGTAATGAGTCGGGAAATTTTTTCTCTCTATTTTCAATCGGCACAATCAGATATGTATTTATAACTTATACTGTATATAAACCACTTTTTACTATTTATATCACAGATGATGAAAACAGCAAAAGTAACGCTCAGCACCTTCATTGTCACTGCACTGTATTAAGATAAGCAACCCTAGAATGCTGAGTTGCTATTAAATAGGTGTATTTGCTACGCAATCACTTACGAAGAACTCATATCTCTTTTTCTTGAAATTCTGATAAAGGAACAAAATTGATGTAAAAAACTAACTTTCATTTATCATATAGTAATATCATTTATCTATTTAATATGATCAAAAATCATTATGTTTGTGAGTGTATTTCCTGCCGTATAGATTTCTCAAAGTATATCCATATTATAACATGTTCTATATCATATTTTCTATTAATTAAGTTTTCTTCAAATTTATTTAATGTAACCTTGCTGAAACTAGCTCAATAAGCCATTTTTTACACGTGCTTAAAGCAATATTGGTAAATTTGGTTAATAAAAATAGGCTTTTATCAAACCTATCAAAAAAAGTTATCGCGGCCACTATGAAAGTTTAAATTTGTTAAATACTGTCAAAGACTTCATTTGAGTCATCAGATCTTAAGCATATTTTTTTGAACAAATGGACTTTGAGAATGATAGCCTGAATAGATTTTGAGTAGTAAACGACCAGACACCGGTTGGTTCAAATTAACTTCCCCTCCTGTTGGTGTTTCTGGTGTTACCATTCTAGTTTCACCATTCTAGTGTTATCATTCTAGTGTCACCATTCTAGTGTTATCATTCTACTGTCACCATTCTAGTGTTACCATTCTAATGTCACCATTCTAGTGTCACCATTCTAGTGTTATCATTCTAGTGTTATCATTCTAATGTCACCATTCTAGTGTCACCATTCTAGTGTTATCATTCTAGTGTTATCATTCTAGTATCACCATTCTAGTGTTATCATTCTAGTGTTATCATTCTAGTGTCACCATTCTAGTGTTATCATTCTAGTGTCACCATTCTAGTGTTACCATTCTAGTGTTATCATTCTAATGTCACCATTCTAGTGTCACCATTCTAGTGTCACCATTCTAGTGTTATCATTCTAGTGTCACCATTCGAGTGTTATCATTCTAGTGTCACCATTCTAGTGTCACCATTCTAGTGTTATCATTCTAGTGTTACCATTCTAGTGTTATCATTCTAGTGTCACCATTCTAGTGTTATCATTCTAGTGTCCCCATTTCAGATGCGTGTTGGATCTGCAGATGACGTCAGTACCAACTGTGGTCAACGAGGAGATCCAGATAGACATGGAGGCTCTGGAGGCGCAGACACAACTTGTGCGAGAGGGCAAGATCAATCTTGAGGTACTGTAGGGTCATCCATCCTCTCCACACTTATCGTACAGTATGAGATTTCATTCTCTTGTGGACAGTTTGAAGATTCACTTATAACCATTTATTATCAACGTAAATTATTATGAAGACTACGGAGTAAATCTATGCCCACATGTATTGGACAGCATAGCTAGTTCAAAACTGATGGAGTTTACGCTCCAATATAATGCTACAGTTACATGCTACAGATTAAACTTTTGGCCTCTGCAGATGTGGAGGAAAAATGAGCAATTTCGGAGGATTCTCAAGTGTAACGCATCAATTTTCATGTATTGATTAAATAACATGCTATTTTTGTTTATCACTCAGGAGGAAGAGAAAACGGAGAGTAATTCCCCAGCAGCTGGTGATCAGGATGGTTCTGAGACTGAAAGTGCCATTACTGATTGCGAAGAGGATATGACCTCATTGGACACGTGTGATGTTACGTCACCAATTGTGGCCGCAACAGACGGCAAGAATGTGACGTCATTGGAGAGTTGTGGGGTTGCCTCATCGATCGATAAGGAGTGAGTGTGACGCTTACATAATATTATCTAATTTGGGTGAAATATTTAGCTTACTTTAGGTTCTCTAGTAAGTGACGTTTTGTGAGCTGATCCGGTTCTCTAGTAAGTGACGTTTTGTGAACTGATCCGGTTCTCTAGTAAGTGACGTTTTGTAAACTGATCTGGTTCTCTAGTAAGTGACGTTTTGTGAACTGATCCGGTTCTCTAGTAAGTGACGTTTTGTGAACTGATCCGGTTCTCTAGTAAGTGACGTTTTGTGAGCTGATCCGGTAAAGATAATATTCCTATTATTCTTTACTTTTTTCTTTCTATTGGGCTAATAATTCAAATATATGTCCTTGTAATAATAACAACTTCAGAATTTTACCAGAAACTTCACAATATATTTGATATTTATCCAGGTATGTTCAATACACAATGTTTAAAACAGAATTTCTGAAGAAATAGTAAGATTTGATCTTCTTAGCCTTATTCCAGAGAAGCTGTAGAAATCCATTTGTCCAGCAACATGCATATTAACCATTAACAGCATTGATTTGATCTGAGAAAATTATATTTACCTCTGGATTCTGACATTGTATCAAAGAAAAATAGTCAGATCATGAAAAATAGTGCAATAAAAATATTTTTTATTGGTCATTTTAAAAATGGTCATTGCATCTATTTGCAGTACAACTATTTGTTTGAATAGTATATAACTATTATAACCAGTGTTGTTTAAAATATTATTATTTCAGAACTACTGACGGGCCATCTAGAGACGAAACAACGGTAAGCAATCAAGCACAACCACTTTTAAAGTAACCAAAAGTAAGATACATTATGATTTCTTTCAACGATCTTAATTTTATTGTAGGAGTGTGTGAAACAAGAACTATTCGTCAGTCAAAAGTCTGTTCAATCTGTGACGACAAAGGGAACTCGGTCAGAACAGACCATCAATAACGGGAACAAATCTTCTGCGTCACTTTCTGCAGTGGTCACACCCAACGTGAATATTTTTGACATGTTGCAGGTAAACACTTCATTTACATTAAATATAGTTTCATAAAATTCTATTACTCATTATTTAGGTAGGAGCATATGTTAATGTAACACTTAAGTAAAGTTGTACTCATATACAAAACAGTTTTATATGAAATAAATGCATTTTTAGATCTCTACTCCCAAAAATTCTTAGTCACTTTCAAACTGTCTCTACCAACAGTCATAGGTAACACTTCATCTGCCAGAAAAATTCTTAAATTTAGCATGTTTTTGCTAAAGAAAGCTAGCGGCTAAATAAAATGTGATATAAGTAAGTTTTCTGAAAGCCACTCTTTGATTGGACCTTGGAACGCAGTGTGATTCAAACCAGAGATTCAGGTATTCGAATCTGGAATTATCAATCTGTGAAAATATAGAAATGAAAGAATTATATAATTCAATATAATAAATGATATCTCAAACTTAACGAAAAATTGTTGTGTTTATTGTAAAGATCATTATCTCTCATGTAAAAAGTTAAATTCGTTCTGATAAATTTGCAATGCTATATTTCAAATGCAAACCGTTATAACAAATTGTATTAATATTGCTACATCTTTATTATGTTATAAGCAATAATTAATTAGGCTTTAGAGTTTACTCTTTTTACAACCAATTCATAACTACAAATTCTTTGTTCAAAACCTCAAAAAAGTAATTGGTACATAGTGTGCACGTTTCAGATAGAGGATCTTCATAAACTTTTTAATATATATTTAACAATGTCATTTTTGTTATGCTATTATTCTTGTTATTACAACAATTCAATAGTTTAATATTTATCATAACACATATGCACGCATAATGAGTAAATATCAGTGTACGTCCCGGATTATGCCACGCAGCTATATTTCCTATTTGTTTATGTCTTCCGTATACTCCAATGAAATAATTTTCGTATACATAAAAAAAATATATTTCAGGAGTTGACTAAACTGTCCATTCATTGTTTCTCTCATATTTTAAAACCGTGTTGTAAACGCATTACTTAGATATTCCATGACATGTTACCCATTCCACCGCAGGACATGCTATCCATGACATGTTACCCATTCCACCGCAGGACATGCTATCCATGACATGTTACCCATTCCACCGCAGGACATACTATCTATGACATGTTACCCATTCCACCGCAGGACATGCTATCCATGACATGTTACCCATTCCACCGCAGGACATAATATATGACATGTTACCCATTCCACCGCAGGACATACTATATGACATGTTACCCATTCCACCGCAGGACATACTATCTATGACATGTTACCCATTCCACCGCAGGACATACTATCTATGACATGTTACCCATTCCACCGCAGGACATGCCGCTGAACCTGTCAGCCGGACGCCTCCCCTTCATGTCCCAGAGCTCCAAGGATCATTCCAAACTGCCCGCCACCATCCGGCATCACATCGAGGCTGCCATGGCGGCTGTGACATCATCAGACAGACAGCCCATGAAGGTGGAGGAGCCTATTGTCAGCAGCATGACCCTGCTTACCAATCACAATCCAGCTCACCGCCCGTTGGTCGACAGCAACAACCCGTCATCAGAGCATCTGCAGACTGATGCAGAGTCCGCCGAGTCAGCGGTAAACAATGAGTCACTGGATGAAGTATTTGGAAAAGAGAGGAAGCGAGTCTTGTGCAAGTTGTGTGCTAAGTGGTACGACCTCAGTCAATACGCGATCCATCTCAAGGTAGTTCAATATACAATTTTATCATTTTTAATTATTATTTTTTTACCTGAAAATACTGTCCTCCTCTAAAATGTTTTAAAATACTATACTAGGCCTATATGAACTGGCTGTGACAAAGAATTATTAACTGTTTTTCAACTAAACAGAATATTAATAATACCATTGAATTTTTTCTCTAATTTTGAAATTGTTGTGATTACTTTAAACCTAATTGAAAGAAATCATTATAAATATTTGTTTTTCTGAAATATGAAATAGCAATTATTTTCATAAAACAGATTTGAAGTAACCTACTAACTAACTAAATTAGAATTTTTAATTAAATATTTAAATTTTAAATAGCGGCCAATGTTTTGCATTTTATTTTTATTCTATTTTTAAATGCTGCACTGTGAATCCATATTTTTTTTAGAAATATTATCTTTTAGTGAAATTTTGACGTAAATCAGTGTTGTATTAAATATCATTTTCAAAGCGAAATTATCAGAAAATCACAACTATTTTAATAACAAAGATAATTATAAACAACGATTTAATCAAATAGAAAATATAGTTTAAAACATATCTAAAATAGTAGAATTCGGAATATATTTGTCAAATTAATAAATTTAAAAAAAGTTAATTCATTTACGGTGCAAAAAAGTTATAACAAACGATTGCGTACATTTTCAACAAATTTATAAAAAATATTTTACAGAAATTGCAGTTCTAGGAAAAGTTAATTAAAATATAAATTTATGAAATTTTCACAAAGTACATCGAAATTATATGTTCTTATATAATTTATGTGAGAATTGCAATTTCTGAAAATTATTTATATACTTAGTTAAAAATGTGTGATAAAAAATATAGCGAAAAAGTTATATTTTATGAAATCATGATGGGTACTATGTGTATATTATGTAACAAGTTAAATAATCCGTTTGTTTGGATTCGTTGTAGGTACATTCATACACCGGGGAGAACCCAAGTCCAGGAGATGATGGAACAGATGCCCCTCCATCACCAGAAGTAGAATCACCCTCCAGGTAAAGTCAATCGAAAAATAGAATATTGATTTAACTAAAATAATTATATATTTGTTTTATCATGCATTGCCATGCAGTTTTTCAATATTTTTGAAGTTCAAAATTATTGGAAATATAAGTATCGCTTTATTAAGAGAAAAATATAGTTTTTGCTTATAAATTTCAAAATGTACAATAAAATGAATGTATTCGAAAGGATTTTTTATCCTTAACATAGGCCATTTCTGTTTTTAAAAGTTCGATGCGTCATGATTTTTTTATAAATGTTTGACAACTGACGTCCCATATTTGTTGCCTTTTGAATAATAATATAATTCTAAAATGTATTATAATAATATCATGGATTTAAACATATTTCTAATCTAAGGACTGTATAACTAGTTAGCAATCTTTGCAGTATACTTCAAATGGTTTAATAGTTTCTTCTTATAATGATAATCAGTATTATTTATTATGGTTTGATTCCTAAATTTGAAGAAAAGTGATCTTAAATTCCAGATTTTCCACAACAAGTCTGGTAAGTGATGATCCACGCCCCTACAAATGTGTCGTCTGTAATGTGGGCTTCCGTGTAGCCGGCCATCTCAGCAAACATTATCGATCCAAGGCCCATCTTAACAGTCTTACCTCTGCCGGTCTCCTCACCACACAACTTCTCGCGGAGATCGAAGCAAGCAAAGTGCCCATTCATGAGATTATCGACCACGACACCGGGAACCTCATCCCCCAGGCTCTCAGCAAGTATGTCTCCTCACGATGGGGCCAGAAGACGACCGGCACCATCCTCTCGTCCTCTACCACCCCCTCCAGCGGTAGTGGTGTACCTCCTCCTCAAAAGGAAAATGTTGTAGTAGAAGGGGAGACGGAGGAAAAGGTTGTGTTGACTCAAGTCTGCTGTGATCCCCCGATTATTGTGCCGCCTCCGTCTCAAGCAGTCACAGCAGAGGCGACATCCAAGCTGGACTCGCCTGGATAGTATCTGTTAGACAAGATCCAACAAGCGTAGGTGTTGTACTGTATAGTGCTGGTAGATAGGCCATCTGTGTTTAACTTGTGGAAAACCTAGCTTGTATTAACAGAGGCAAACCGATAGTATAATCATCTGTAACAAATACCGGCTCCTTTCGTTTATTTTAATACTATGTACAATACACTTTTGTACTGTATTTTAATGACAGTGCTTAACAAATTATTGGAATTATTAAAATCAATACAGAAATTAATTTTTTGTTTAATTAATATTTGATATAATATGATTCTACCCGTTTATTGACTATTGATTTGCATGTGATACATGCAAACTTATATTTTTTATTATAATTATAGGTCGTTTTAGTGAATCGTTCAAACTGCAGGAAAATAGTCGATCATGTGATTGTTATTTATGTGAAATATTAAGTCAGTTAAATTGAATTAATCATGCGTGAAAGATGTGGACCTTACGGTGGTTTTCCAGGTCAAAAATAAATAAATAGTACACTTAATACCAACATACCATTTTGTTATTAAGCATCTTGTAATATATTCTGTTATCAAGTTTTCCCTACTATGTATGCTATTCATTGCCTATCATACACATATGGCCTATCTATTCTCATTGTAGTTAAATATCTGTGATTTATCTGGCTGAAACTTACATATTCTCCATTCTCGTTTGTACAAAGGCAGAGGCTTGATAGGTTTTTTTTCCATGGTTCCATTATAAATTAAGCTCACCGATATGATTAATAATATCTCTGAAAAGTATTTCTTACAGCAGTTTTGACAATCAATAATTATGCAAGGCAGGTTAATTGGTTATTAATTATAGATAAATATAGTGTTGATTGCGTTTTGATTCTCGCTTCGTTGGTATTCTATCTTCTCATGTTTTCGTGTTATGCTGTTCCCATTTGTTATGATATATATATATATACTAATTATGATCACTGTATGTTAAACTGACAGGTTTGTTGACGTCATAAACATTCTGTATATGATAGGAATTGGACAGTGCAATGCAATGCTTGAATACTTGTTTATGATCGAATATTTATGTAATCAACTGAAATGACCATCAAATGATGTTAATAGTTGAGTCATGTTATCCCCAATTCACCACCAAGCCTACTCGTTCGTTTATTTCACTTTTTAATTCAGTTATGTCAAAGTTGGTTCTAACTGCATATTTTAATTACACAAAACGAATTCATTTTTATATACAAAAGTAAATTGAATATAATTTGTGTATTGCGAATACTTTGTCAACTAATTCTTATCTTAACTATATTATTGTTATCCTAACTCAATTCGTACTTTCTCTATACTGCTTTTCGGGTAATAAAATGTATACGAATCGAATTAGATTCTTTTTTTAAAATTAAGTAATGCTGATGTTTTATTTAGGGACAGCAATAAATATATCCTAAGAACAAAGATGGATTAAATACCTTTTTAAATTTCATTGTTATTTTTTAGGAAGTAATTTTCAAAATACTGTTTTGAGTAAAAATAAGTTTTAGTTTTGTTAGAATACTGTTTAACACTTTGACAGAATTTTGTTCATAAGTGACACTTTATAGATAACAATTTCATTACATATTATAATTCACGTTTTCATTCGGTTATGTTTTGTTTGGTAAAAAGGGTCGAAAGAAAATATATAATTGTTTTCATTAATACAATGTTAATGTCCTTCAGTATACCATTTGTATATACTTTTATATAATATCATGTCATAGTATATATTTATTATATCTATAAAATATGTATCTATTTTATTTATTGTTTGAAATAATTATTT
The DNA here is from genome assembly GCA_034780555.1 of Coelogynopora nodosa. NCBI lineage: Eukaryota > Metazoa > Platyhelminthes > Proseriata > Coelogynoporidae > Coelogynopora > Coelogynopora nodosa. Next base: position 10,846 of record JAUZND010028704.1, read on the forward strand.
TTCTTTTATGATTGATTGCCTTTAGTACTATTATAAAGTTAAATATTGTAATGAAAAAGAACACGGATGTTCAACTAGTTATACTGTAATGGAAATTTAATTATTACCTTTACAACATCTTATATTGAAAACAAACTAATACTCGCCTATTCTACAAGTTCTAATGTTATTTGAATATAAACTTTTCATTCTTTGTTTAGAAGTATTTATGTAATAGTAATGATATTATTTTATTTTATTTATGTTATTTACAACTTCGGGAGGCTCGAGAAGGACACTGAAACTTTCCACATATTCATTAAATCGATCGTTTCTTCTTGTGGTTCATTTGCGTCTGATTAATGTTCTTTACTGAAGAGGCTTAATGACCTATTGTTTTATCATCATTGAGGACACCTATCATATTTAACATTATTTATTGTTGCAAATAACTGATTATTATTTTTCTAGCGATATGTTCCTCTATCATTTTGGTAATTTATTACTTTTTAAAAATGAAACTTTTACCATCAATTATAATATATTGTTAAATATGTTCAGTTCATGTGTACAGCGTTTCTGTTTATGTGGTGAATTAAGACATTTATAGACTATAGAAGTACGGTATTTTTAAATTACTTTGATGGCAATAATAAAGCCTATAATCCTTTCATAACAAAGTCAATAGCTTGTTTTTCTTTTATTGTGACCTTATGTATGCCCTATGGGCTTTCGCACATTCATCTCTAATTAATCGTATTAAGTATTTTATTATTTAATTCCAGGTTAAATAGTGGGTAATTTCCTAAGAATAATAGGACGTTACAAGTGGTTGCATATTTAGAGTTAGAGGTTTTGGAAAAAAACTAATGTAACTTTATATTCAATCTCTATATAGTTTAAATTTTTTATTTTATACAGAAATTATTTTTCATTTAAAATCAACTAAAAATTATTTTGTTTTATATAACTGAGCGAGCAGATATTTTGTAGCACGTATAAAAAATGAATGTAACATTAAAATCTAATTTTATATTCGATGCAGAAATTATTTATGTAATAGACAGACACAGCTTTGGCTTTGAAAAAATTTAGAAAACAAATAATGTCATTTATGTTTTTCGGACCAGTACCAACCTCTAACAATATCAGATCCATGTGAAATGTTGTTCGCTGTCATAAAATATTGTATATATCTATTATTCAAAGTAATTAAAAAATGAATTATATATTTTTTGATCTTGTCCAGACCTGGCCAGATCAGGTGACCCATTGAAAAATAAGTTATAGGCCCTAAATGCTGAATCACCTTGAAACATATAGACATAGTTTTAATTAATTTATGTTATTTGGATAATTATCAATGACTTATTTCTGATTTTGTTTCAAACTATGCATTTGGAAATAGAGGCATAAATAGTACAACAAAATGAATTGTGTCTACGTATAACGAAACAGATTATATATATATATTTATATTTATATATTTATATATATATATATAAACACATTATATAAAGTAAAGTATGTACATAATTAACCTTACAAAACAAAGGGTTATTAGCTATAAAATGATAAGTTTCAGCAAGTTTAATTCATCAGAGATACATATCTCCCTTTTATGTGGTCAAGACTTACAGATATCTAATATAATTATTTGACTAAAAATTAATTTGGTGCTAAATTGATGTTTAAAATTGTTTTACTATATTTTTTGCTTCGAGACAAGGTAGGAGTTTATCAAATTCCTCTTAAATCGGTCGATGGGAAAGATGATTTTTGTGTGGGGGGGGGGGGGGGGACAATGTGTGTGAAGAGTTAACTCTTGAAAACATTATACATTTTGTAAACGAACTCAAATATTTAGAACATCAAAATTGGCTTTAATTAACTTGATGTAAGAATCATTATTTGCCGAATTTAATTAAAAGACACAAACAATAATTAAGTTTACAATTTTATACTTTAAATTGGGTAGTTATTTTACAAAATATCAATTGAATGTTTACACAATGAAAAGTCTAGAAGATTTATAGAAAGATTTGAAATGAAGTAAACTATATTATAATTAACTCCAATATTTTTGGGTAAGCAAAAAAAAAATTATTAAAAAGTATGGAAACCGTTTTCAATAGATATCACACGTATAACAAAGTTTTGTCAGCGAAGTTTGGTGTATGGCGAAAGGCCAACGAACTAAACTATATATCAAGTTAGTAATATACGACTTCACTGAATAGCTAATCATAAAATGAATGTTACGTATATGAATGATCTATTGTAGTATAATAAAAGTAAGTTTGTTGATAAATGTAACGTGCATTGGTAGTGGTGGCGCGATAAAATGGCTAGCTCTAACCCATGCGATATCTGGCGTACGTTTAAGCATTTTATTATGATGGTTCACTCGTCGAAATTCAGAATCAAAGTGATGAATGCAATTCCACTGCAGTATTCTATCAAAAACTTTCAGAAGAGTGCAATATTGCATGAATGCTATACCTATTCGAGTAACTCGTCCAGCATGACTAACTAATCTATATATTATATGTAATTACTCATATTCCTATCAACTTTATCACATTTACTTACATGTGTTTCGGATTATTAATGGTATATTTCCTTATACATAGATTATTTAACACAGCAAACGACTTGTGGAATATAGTCAAAATACATCGTTTTACATAACTAACTTGCAAAATATATTTAGATTAGCAGTTACTCTTTTATTCCATACATCATTCTAGACAATTAAGGATTCCATCTAAATATAATGACTCTTCTTCTTTGAGTATATTAAAGAAATATTTTTAATGTATTCATAAAGTGGGAAAAAGAAAGGGAAAGGTTAGGAAAAGGGTCGGGTATTGTTTAATTACGTAAATCAAGGGGAAATTATAGCCAGGCATGTTTACTTAAGTGATCTGGCGGTTAAGATAATATTGTTACGGGTGTTACGTCAGTGCAATGAGGTCTATTAATATAGCTTTATAGGCCTATAGAGCCAAGCATAGAGTAATTATAGTCCGGCCGTTAATGTATGTACAATCTAGATTTTTCAGACAATATTATTTATTGCTCATCTATATTGTTACTATTTATAGTCAATTCCAATCGCTGAATTGATGAATATGACATGGTAATAATGTTCAATGATAAAATAAAAATATTAGAACATTATTTAAATTTTAACTAAGTTTAATTAACATTCTATTAAAAATTTAAAAAATAATTGAACCTTTTAATTGAATAATTGAAATATGTACATATGTGTATAACAATATTTTAAAGGTAACTTAATTCAGTTGTGTATAGAACAATAACATCATTGTAATTTTATGCAACGTTTATTTACAAATTTAATTAATCTAACTAAATTTAGTTGCTTAAAATCTATATGTAATTATATTTTCTATTGTTTTATCAACATACATATATACTATAAGCCTATATATGTGTATAATTTTTAAACAATTAATTTAAACGACTTTCATAAATGAATCAATAAATAAATTACTTAGACAGAACGAGTAATCTATAATCTTTATAACTTATTAATTATTAACTATAGCAGTCTTTTACAACAATTATTATGTTGCATATAATATGGGTGTATATGTATATCTTTCCGACAGTATTATTTATCGCCCAGCCAATTTCCAATTGTTAAATCCGTGATTACATAGCGAGACACGATGATGTCATACGGGTTGGGCAGATCGCTTATAGTCATACATATTTTCACACCTTAAATTGTAATGTGGGTAAAAAGGGCAAGAAAAAGGAGAGAAAAAGGAGAGAAAAAGGAAAGAAAGGAAAAGTTAAGGAAAAGGGTTCCCCGCTTTATGAATACAACTCCAGCTGAACTCTCCGATTTACTTAATAGTTGAAACCTTCGCAGATTATCTCTCCCATTGCATTGAAAGCACTAGAGTTAGAAATTAAATTTCACAATCGAGTTATACACGGACGGATGATTATTACAATATTAAAACCAACAAGTAATGGAAAATTAGAATATAATCAAAAAGATGTGTAGGATGTACAGAATTATTGATAAAATATATAAAATAACAAAAGACTAATAACTTATAAAGATTTAATGTACAAAACAATCAAAGAGTAACACAACTGCTACAGAAGATCCTATGAACATGTAAATTACTAATATAAAAATCTTAGAATATCACTAGAATGTCATCAGTTAGAATAAATCAGGCGGCGTAAACTTTGAGCCTGTTGTTCCATCTCCATAGCCGACAGAATGGCGCCTTTCGAAGAGCTGTCATGATTTTCTAACTGGAAGGAAAGAAGCAGTGTCTTGGAGTGATTTTACAGGGAATAAGGCGTCAGGCCATCATGCCTTGTTTGTATTATACTAACTAATGTGAAAACATTTACAAAGTTAAAACCATGCATTTTTACGGCAATAATTGAATTGTGTATTCTCTTTCACTACCTATTATAAAGTTTACAGACAGAGGCACATGATTGCTAGTATTTGACGAATAGTTCTGTAAAGAATTTATCCATTTTATACCACCGGATAGATAATGCGAGCTTGCGACAATGTAATGTTTCGTGATCCACATTTTGTGACACGTGAGTTTTATTTCGAGCATCGCGGTTCCATTATAACTAAGACAGATTTTGGAAAAAGAATTTGACTCTATATTAGGCTGGATAGGCTGGCTATGCATGAGCTATGAACTGTGAACCATAATATCTAGCTATGAAATGTGAACCGCTAGTAAATAATGCTAGTTGGAGTAAGAATACAATATATGATATGTTATAAGTATGTTGTCTAATGGCATGCTAATGATATTATTACAAGGGATAGAGTTAGGCAATGTATAGGTAACTTTAATAATTAAATTGGCTGTTTCAATATCATTATTATTATCATAAGTTTTTATTATTAAACCAATTAAGATGATTTAATTAGTTTCACTTTTGATTTAATAAAGTTTATTAGGTTAAAGCTAAAATTTGTATTTTTATAAATATAATTTACAATAATATCACCATAAAAAACGAATCATTTCACCCATAATCATTACTTAAGTAAATTGAGCATGATGCTGTTTGTATGTTCATCTGTGGTATGAGTTGGCACAGTCGTAGTTATAGTTTGCTAATAAAATAGTATATAATTGAATAAGAATAGTTTATACACTGGTGTCTGTTTGTTTCATTCATAATAAACAAACAAAAGTCAGTAGCTTAACAGTTTTAACCCAATACCTCCGGGTTCGAGAATATGGTGACTGATCCAGATGATAAATGTTACGTAATTGCTGGTGATCCACGCAATTTACTTAAACTGATCCAGATGATAAATGTCACGTAATCATTAGTGATCCAGGCAATTTAGTTAAACTGATCCAGGTAAAAAATGTTACGTAATCGTTGGTGATCTCGGCAATTTAGTTAAACTGATCCAGGGTACTGTTGTACAGTGAGGATCGGTACTGTGTTGTGTTGTACAGTGAGGATCGGTACTGTGTTGTGTTGTACAGTGAGGATCGGTACTGTGTTGTGTTGTACAGTGAGGAT
>JAUZND010028715.1:0-23414 GCA_034780555.1 Coelogynopora nodosa
TTTGTTTGGCCACAGGTGGAAGACATTTCAAATATAGATATCGATCAAATTGTGCGCACTGTTGCAGCTCCTCAAATATTGTGTCATGACGTAATGCTGTTTCAGGATTATTGATTAATCACAATAACTGGTCACTACAGTAATGTTTAAAATAACTACTATTATCATACTACTACTATAACACGAATCGTTTTAACTATCAAATTTGTTCGGTTGTCTATTATTGCTTATATTATTGCTTGTATATCTCATTACAGTTATTATGATACATCCATCACGAAATTCATTACTTGTTTTGAGGGAATTTTATTGCTGTTATTCTTGTAATATATTGTATTTGGAAGTTTTATCATGTATTTTACTCTTTGTTCTGATGAAATAATATGCATTTATTATGATAGCGATAGATTTTACATTCTGACTCATTTTTTCCTAGGGGCTTCTACTACAGATAGTTCATCTACAAAAAAATAACATTCTAAAATACGTAAATGTAGATAGAATACTATATGTAGATAGAATACTATATGTAGATAAAAGGCATATTATATTACACATAATTGTGCTTAACAACCATAAATTTGAACATACACTATAGGTTATAATTGTATAATGTAGTAGGCTATAAGCAGTTATGCTATATAGCATTTCGCAAGGTGCGTCCGTCAAGATTTTTTTTATACGTCCGTCACGGAGAATAAGTTGATTTTCAATGTTAAATTTTTGTATATTAATATCGAAAAAATGGTTTTTATTATACTACGTATGAAGATTAGTGTAAATTAGTGTAAATAAGTAATGCAACTGACACTATAGGTTATTTAATTTACATTTACCATCTTTTTTTCATGTCAGAAATTGGTGCGTGCGTCCGTCGCACGAGCCATTCGAACGTAAAAATTAGACAAGCTATCCCTAATATAAAAAGGTTGATATCTAGAAAAAAAATTTGGAATGTTTCCTACATATTTCTATTTAAAATATGTTTGTATCTACATTCTTTAGTATATTTTTCACATTCCAAAATCGCTCCGAATTGTGCGTCCGTCATGCACGGTGGAATTGCCCATAAATTATATAGGTCTATCCTTAACTCAACATATTCGAGTATTATGTAGCGATAATTCAATGAAATATTGTATATACGCGAGATTAACTGATTTGCATATACTATATGCTTCATAATTGTTGTTATGTGATGTTTATTTCACATTGAATCATTGTATTTGGTGTACGTCGATATATCAAATGATAATTATCATAAACACATGCTATATATGTTTTTATATATTAATAACGATATAATTACTATAAAAAATTTATAAATTGCTACATAATACAATTTATAAGTAATATATATATATTCAAGTTATTTTACTTTATGATACCTTATAGTTCGAAATTTTGTTAATTACAGACAGAAGTTTAATGAGATAATACATTTTATGGTTGATATTTATAACATTATATTTGAACCCAATTTTTTTTTAACTAAACACTATAGTATCTGTATATAAATATCATAAGCTATAATTATGCTGGAAGTATGTCTTATAATATAAATTAGATGTACACTTCTGAGTTGTTAGGGTACATATATTTGTTTCAGAATTTATATATCTAAGGTAAATTGCAATTTTAACTAGATATGTATATATTATTATCGTATAGCAATATAAGATCATACAAAAAATCTACTAAGATTTTACATTACCACAAAACATTTGTCATTTATATGTACCGATAAGGTCACGTACTAAACTGCTTTTGTCGTAGTCTTGAAATAGTTTATATTACTATTTATATACTAATCGAATGTACTATATTTATTATGCTTACATTAGAGATTATTGATCATGAAAATGTTTTTTATAATGTAAATGAAATTTATTTACTTTTTAAATACACTATTTTGCAAAATATTAAAGCAATAAGCATATAAAATTGTCATTACCAAATTAGACATACGCAATTTATAAAATATTTGTGCTAGTGGACAAAGTTTATTTATGTAAGTAAGCAATTAACTTACAGTAATACCAACCATTGATTTACTTTCCTATATATTGTTACCCACATTTTACCCTCTGCAGTAATAATTCTTTACTAATTCAGTATTAATAGGCTCGTTTATATAAAAAATTATTACCTGCTTTTTTAATCATAACATAAAAAATCACTAAAGAATACATCGTGAAATTTTAAATCAGAAAATATTTAATATATAATCGTAACAATAACAAAGCAGATTTATTGAAATTTTGTACTTGCAGCAGTACGGATACAATAATATCAATATGATATTTATTAGAAATTACAATTAATTAATCGCATAAAGACATGTAGTATAATTATGGTTCAATATTCAAGCAATAACTCAAAAATAATAAACAGCATAAGATTACTAAATGTATTATAAGCAATATCTATGTATATACCAATAAAAGGAATGCAAAAACCATTATTCATAGGATACAATACCACAATATTATACAAGGACAATAACCGTAACATAAATCATGGTTCTGATAAAAAGTAAAAGGCACTTCTATACAATTTATAAAATCTCTGCTGTAGAGAAACAACAGAATGCACTATATTAAATGCAGATATAAGTTTATTTGAATTTTTTGTCGATTGTATGAATCTTCCAAGCTCCAAGTGAATATCGAAGTCTGATAAGTAGCAGATCCTTTCCCATTTGAAGCCATGAGAATACGGGGACGATTTTAGAACCTGAAGCGTTACGTAGCGATCGTTAAGCACATATACTGTATTAAACAAAATAGTGAAAAATATATTAAACAATGTGATACATAGTTGCCACCCTATTCGAGAATTTGGAATCTCGACTTTATCCCGATTCTATTTTTTATAAAAAATGTAAAATTAATGATCCCGACTTTTTCCAGAAAACCCGACTTGTTGGCAAACATGATGGTACTTATTTATAATGCTTTGTAATACAAATATCTTAACAAAGTCGTAGAAACAGATACAATTGATTATAAATTCCACCATAGCTATAAGTGTTGCCTTTTAAATATTCTAAGAAAATTAATCAACAACGACTAAAATATGAGAATACAACTATTTGAATTTACAAGAAAATAATTATGGTGCGAATGAAATTTTAAAAGTATTTTAGATTTATAAAGTTTAAGTAACAAATATAATTTCAACGTGTATCTATTCACTTGTATGGAAATTAATTATTTGATGCTAGCTACAAATACATTTTAAGTATAAGATGAAACGTTGGAAATATTAATTTGACAGCCCAATTCATATTTGTGGAAAACAGTATTCTTGTTAGTTGTAACGAATATGACAATTGTTACATATAAAACTGATAGCTTAAGAACTTACTTAGTTTGTTATGGGTATAGAATAATCAGTAAATATGCTAACAAAATAGCCACCACTATTCATAACCACCAATATTATAACTTAAATTGAAAGTGCGATCGATATCCTCTTGATTTAATTACGAAATTACATTGTAATGATTAATTAATTAAACTATATATACGAAACATGAACAATTGTCTTGTTAAGATAGTTACCTTCTATCTCTTCCCACGTGACTGGAACCTCAGCTACAGGAATTCTAAAGTGACTCGCCAGGTAAAGAAGATCAACATCAAATGCCCTGTAAAGAACATAAAATGTGAAATAATTAAAATTATTATGAACAACAACAACAAAGCATACGGAAATAGGGAGCTTTGGCTTATAGAGAACCTATTTCTTGATGAACAAAAATAATATTTAAAATGGTGTTTACCGGAAAAACCATCACTAGTAGCAAAACTTTTTTTAGTGTAATGAATGAATCCCTTTAAAAAATTGGTAGTTGGTGTAGATTGTGTAAATGTAAAGCTGGATTAAGAATGTGCCACACAGCATTGGACATCTGTATCATTTATTATTGGTTCATCATGCTTTCTAAAACTATTTTTTTAAATTGTGGTTCTATAGTGTTTAATGAGATCGTAACAACTAACAAGGCTGATAAAATAATTGCGACAAGAGTCTAGCGACTAAGCAATACAAACCATTAGACGGATAAGACATTACAATAACATAAATCATTAAATTCTAAAAACCATAAATGTGCAAACATTACGTTTATAATTTGGACTACTCCACCTCATTTCCAAAATGAAATCCTTGAACTCACCATCTTTGTACGTGTAGATTAGCAAATAACAATCTGGCCGCTGATCGTGTGAACAACTTGAAACCGCACTGGGTGTCCTTCACATCACGCACACACAAAAGCCAGACGACTAGGTGGAAGCCACGCATAAGAATGGTTCGGAACAGAGAACGTTGCACTACTGAGGCGGCCTCGAGGTGGGACCGGGAACCAACTGCGACGGCTGTATCCTGAGAGAAGGGATAAAAACATAGAATATTTATTAAAAAAATTATATAAAAAAATACTATCTAAAGTATACGATTATTATATTTTTAAATTATTAAAAAAGAGCTTCAATTTATATGAACAAAATTTATCCAGTTTACAAAGAATAAAATAAAATGGTGCAGATGTATTTACTTTCACTTAGCGAAGATTTTCAACATTTACTTATACAAATTTCTTAACATTTGATGACTTATGCTAATTTATGAACATACATTTTCGAAAACAAACATACGATTATTTTATTCAATTTTGTTAAACTATACAATTTAAGACCGCCAAAATTGTTATAAAATATATATGAAAAAAATTCATGGCAAAACTCAATATAAAAAGTATGTTAATTGGTTCATATGCAAAAGTAAAAATATAATAAGTGTGGCGAAGTGTGTTTATTAAAGAGTCTATTCAGCCATTCCTTTAGGGTAGGGAAAATATTGACAATTTGCAAACTGAGGAAGCCGGTATTGTTTTCGGCATTGTTATCGGAACTACTCGAAAACAAAATTAGAAATAACTAAGAAATCCTATTTATGAATTTTGTGACATAATATTTATTATAGACATGTATATTTTTATGACATAATCGATCAGTGAAAAATTCACATGTGACCTAATATTGTTTCAAAGTATTTATTTCATATGTCAAGGTAAGCACAATAAGATGTGTCATTATATCCAGTAATATAAATAATTTTTTATTGGACATGTTATAAAAGTTTTCTAAAAAGTTTTTAATTGTCAATTTAAAACCAACAATAATTAACCAAAATATTGTCAAAAATGTGGCAAATAGAACAAAAAATTATTCAACTGAGATGCTATTTTAATATCAAAAATTCTTTGATATGTACCTTGTCATTGGATAAGAAATTTACCAAATTGTTAGAGCCAACCTGTTGAAAGTATCAATCTGTTTTTTTTTTAAATAGAGTAAGATTATACCGTATTTACTAAAAAATCTAAGTAATAAACATTAATTACAACTTCAAAAAAATAAAAATTATGACAAAAACGTATTCAAAACAAAATTATTATATCAACTAAAAGAATATCTAAATTGTTGTTTCTCTAAAATTGGTCAACATTATTAATTATACCCAAATACGAACACATTATACACAGTAATTAAAATTGTCAGCATTAATTAATGCAATATTATTTAAAGTTTAATGTAAATATAAAGTAAAATTCATTTAAAGAAGTAAATGATTACATCAAATATTAATAAAAATTCTATAAGACTGACTGCTTTGCTAAAAGTGTATACAAATGATAATAAATTACTACATACAAACTTACTCTCTTTTTTTTAACCAACAAAGCTTTCAAGTGTTGCTCTAATGAATCTAAGTCAGAAAATTTAGTGGCACCATCAGCATCAGCAAAAAGAATCTGGCGCCCTCGAGAAGATAGCACACCCTAAATAAAATAAAATAAACAAATATTTATTATTTTAAAGAAAAAATAATACAACTTAACATTTTAATAACACTGTACTTCATGACTACAGCTCAATATTTTTAAACAAAAAATATACAAACTAACATTGTAAGAAAACACTGAGAACTATGACTAACCATACGAACAGCACCACCCTTTCCCAAGTTATTTTCCAATGTGAGAACCCGTACATTATTCACACCATACTGAGCGCTGAATTGGTGAGCAGTCTATCACGGCAAACAACAAGAAATATGCATCATATTAATGAACTTTGGAACATCATTGTAATATTATACTTACAAAAATTAATAAATGTAATATAATTAACAATTATATTTAAAATCAAATTGGGATTACCTTTGTTGTAGCATCCTTACTACCATCATCAACTATGATTATTTCAAATGTATATTCTGGTTTATTTTTCTAAAAAAGAAATGTTTTTAAATTATTAAAATCATCATTTAAATATATCAAAAAATTTCTACTTACAACTCGTTTATTCAAATGTTCCAATGCTTCCAATAACATTTTAGGTACTAAAATGAATAATTGAACACAGGCAACAATAAAATATATACCATATGCATAAGGACAGGAATATTAATATTACAAAAATAATATAATGCATGCTTACAGCGTAACTCCTCATTATAGGCTGGGATTATAACTGACAAGTCTAAAGAACCATTGTCAAACAATGATGGGAACAGAACAGGTTTATCATCCTCTTTAGGATTTAGAAAATACTTTTCAGAATCTCGTCTTTCAAGATTAGGATATTGATATGAGGTTATATAGAGTCCTAAAATAAACTGAAAAACAAAGAAGAAAGTAATGTTGTAAAATAAGAACATGATAAAATGTGTTTATCAATAAAAAAAAATTTAAAAATATTTATATATGTAAAAAAGTAAGTTTTAATACATTGCTTAAATTAGGTAACAGTGGAGGCCATGCACACTATATTTAAATTAAAAATATATTATCTTGCATAACTAAAAAACAGTTTTTAACGACTATTATGCATCACATTTTACTAATTCAGTAGTACAGATAATGTTAATTCTGCAATTATGATGCCCCCTACTTCAGATTAAACATTAATAAAATATGATTAATTTATGAAAAAAATGATGATATTATTTTACATCATATAAATATTACAGTACAGGGTTGCCAAACCAATTCCAAAAATATTCTGGGTGCAGATTACCAACCTCCCAAAATTATATTCTGAGATAAAAAAGGTAATACATTAAATTAAAGCCCTCCAAAAACAGTTGGTAATGCAAACTGTAAATATTTCAGTGTGGTACATTGGCCTATTGAACTGAACCAGTTAAATCACTATAAATCAATGCATACTTGTTGTAATATATATATAACAATAGTAAACAAAAATATAATCATAAAGAGTGAACTATTTTTAGTCCGTTTTCATTAAAATACTGCAGAATCCGCAGTATTGGATACTATAATTAACATAAAAATTGATAAAAATATAGTGTAAATAAATAAAAGTATATATAAAAATATTGCTTTAAAAAAAATCATTTCATATTTACTATATATACAAACAACTAAAAATGAATAAACATGTTATAAGGTATTAATGAAAAATATATGTTTGAAATGCAAAGAGACATGTTGTGATAATTATTGCAAAAAATGTTCTGTTTAATGCTCAGAAGCTTACATAAACAAATCGAAATTATAATAGATTATATATTATTAAATATAGGGAGGGTTGAAAAACAGAAGAGAAAATAGTAACTAAACTTGATAACATAAAAATAGAATTACATTAAAAACTCACAATATATAAAATATAGTTACAAAATATATATCAACACATTGAAAATCGAATATTATTGTCTTTAAATTATATTTAAAATAAAATAAATGGACCAACAACAATCAAATTTCTTTTCTTTTTTGTGTTCCATTTAAAACCAAATATACTAATGAAAAGTTTATACATGCTTTAAAAGTTAATTGTTACATATCAAACACATCTTTAAGATGTTATCTTTTTTACAATAGCATTAATTATTATGACATATAACAATTATCATTGCATAACTGTTGGGGAAATTGAAATGGTAATTTAGGTACTAAATACTTAGCACACACATAAAAATTACCTTAAATTAATTTCTATATTTGAAGCTACTGAAGCATTGTATTGGAAGGTAGAATCGTCCGAGGACATAGAGTTATCAAAAGCATGTATGGCAGGTTAACAGAATAATTAGAACAATGTACCCACTGATACTCCATATGAATACCACACATGCACAGTATGGTATATGTTTCTTGATACAATGATCAAAATTAGTGATGAAAATTTATATAATTTTACAGAAAAATTATACCAACATTAACTTTGAGGACATAGAAGAATCCATTGCTGAATATTATAACATTCTTGTTGATAGTACATATGCTTATGAAGCAGAATTTTATCAATGCAAAGAAAATAGAAATTAATTCAGAAATGTGATAGGCAATCTTCAATAAAGGAACATTAGAATTATCTGAGAGTGCCGATTCTTTCAGTGCACTACAACTACCTCTCTTTTTTAATTATGGGACCATAAAGGCTAAAACGTCTTGCTCTTTGGCCATACATAACAACATAACTTTCAAATATGACAATGTTCCAGATGCATTTTCAGTTCAAATAACCACTTATCTGTTAACAATTATACTACTCATTCTTCCTGATAAGTATAAATATACAACAATAAAATTCTATAATGTACTATAAAATTATTTTATTTATATCAATTTTTTTAAAAAGCTTAAAAAATTAATATCATTGTAAATAAGATGCATATAAATATTAAAAGTGAACTTTTATCCACAGAAAACACCTTTAATAATGATTTATAAAATTCTCACAAGCAAATTATATTATTGGTTTATCTAACACAATTTATTCACAAAAATTAAACAATAAAATGCTATTATATAGTCATAGAATAAAATAGTCTAACTTAATGTATATCAACAAATGAAAAAGAAATCTTATAAAAATTAACTTATTTTTATTATCACAAATAAAAAACATATTATTAATATAATATTATTAAACTTTAAACTTTTAAACTCAGAAAACATACTTAATTATCTATTTATAGAATTCTCACAAACAAATTATATTATTTGATTTATCTAACATAATTTATTTACAAAAATTTAACAATAACATATTATTATATGGTCATAACATAAAATAGTCTATCTTATACCAACAAATGAAAAAGAAAGCTTATAAAAAATAATTTATTCATATTATATCACAAATAAAAAGTATATATTAAATGCATGCTCATAATCAATCAAAACATAGTGTCCCCAAAGGGCCATTCATGCTTTCTCATAAAGGGATCCAAATATGCTCATAAGAGCTATATAATTAAAATGTGGTGGCTCTGAGGAGGGCCATTATTGCATTCTCAGGGACAAGATGTAGTTAACATAACTTTCTAAACAATATATCTTTCTTCCTTTGCATTAAAGTGAAAGGGCATATTCTCTTCATACTGAGCTCTTATCTTTCCAGACAAAGTATCCATGTAGAATGTGCTTACTTAGAAGTGAAAACAAAAACTGTGAAATTTTATTAATTAATTTATTATTTCAATTTGTTTATTTCATATAATTATTTAACCATGATTCAAATGCACACTGATAAATTTGGAGAAAAAATATCAGTAACTTTACTGATAATTATCAGTCTGATAGTTTTTATGAAACAAACCCCTGATGATATATTGATTTTGACTATAGCTTTTCTCAAAATTTAATATTATTATTCATAAAATATATTCTTAAAGATGTGATATTTTTCTCACTTAAGAAAAATTACAATACATATATTCTATGATTCTTGTCAGACTTACCCCTCCTCCACATAGGAAGGGTTAAGGATCCTATTTATATGTTTCATGTTGCAACCTTTTCAATTTTTTTACACATATCCACATAACATAAGGGGTCGAGGTAATAACCAAAGTTGTCTAAACTAGCATCAGCCGATGCTAAATGGGTAGGTGGGTGGTTCTAATGATCAAAGAATGATATTATTGAAAGAATTAATACAATATTCTGTTTACACTTATTAGTTATAGATTATTATTTACAAGTTGACTGTTACATTACTTGATACATTAATTGACAGATTAATAGATACATGTTAACATACATTTCATACAACAAATACCACTACTGACAAGTCTCATTTTGCTCCAGCTGCTAAAGTGGAGGTGGGTGGTTCTGAGTTAGTGTCAGTCAACACTAGTTTACACAACTTCAGTTATTACCATGACCCCTACTCTACACAGTCCCTGCTTTTTATTAAAATAGTATCTGTCAGTTGGATAGTTAATTATTTTGAAAATTGAAAACTTGATAGGAGGTGCGTAATTTGCAAGAAGTGACCTCCACCACTGTAAAATTGTTGCTATGCACCTGTTTGCTATTATTAAACATGTTGATTCTGCCTCAAGATCAACCCCTCCTAATATTGGTAAATGTGGTAGTTGTTAGCTTTGTCTTAAGCAATTTAATCCTTCTCCTTGTTTTAAAAGTCATATTATTGGTTAAAAAAATTATTCCTTCCAAAGCCAAACACGTCTTTATCAACATAAATATTCAATGGATTCCCCTAAATATAATGTTTTTACTTTGTTATCATCTCACTTTAAGCAAGCTGAACATTATTTATTGATCTTCAAGTTCAAACTATGTTATACTTTCAGATTGTGATGACAAGGAGAGTTTTTATTAGACATAAACTCCTTGATCTTGAAGATATCTGGATGCATACATTACTTCCTATTCATCCATTTGGTGTTAATATGGATGTTTGGAATATTGGTCATATTAATAAATATGATTTTTCTTTATTAAATAATATTAACTCTCCATTTTTAATAATTTCACAACTTCTGTCAAAAAGATATCACAATACTCATAAATCCAAAAAATTAAGTCAATCTAATAATTTCAATGATGTTTAAACCAACTTTTTAATCTTATTTCAAATAATAAATTTTAAAATTTTCATTGTTTGATTTGAGGTATTTCTAAAAAAATATGAAATCCCTTCATTTTCATGTTCTCTCACTAGAAGTAAACATTAATTCTATTTTTACTAAATGCATTTTAGCTTTTTCAACTAAATATATTATACCTAAGCAGAAACAATCCCTTATAAAATCAATTGTTATGAAAATTTTCTTTACTTATCATCTATTCTAAACCCATTAATACTTCTATTTTTAATAACAGCTCTGTTCTTAAAAATCTCTCAGCTTCTGATCTTCAGATTGATTCCTGTGACTGTAAAAGTAATAACAAATGGTAACCATTTATTTACAGTCAACATGGGCATGTTAACACTGGTAACATTATTATCATAGAACACCCTAATCTACAAGATATATTGAAGAAAGGAGCTAAATTTAGAGAATGTCCAAATATTAACTGGTCCCATACTAAAAATCTACTCCTTGATAATATTCAAGGAATTAAAAAATCAGCTAAAAAAGAAAAGAAAAATGATCATGCTTATGATGAATGATATAAGTCTATAAAGTCTCACACTGTTAAAAATATCAATTACCACAAAAATGTTTGTAAAAACTTCATAACCCAACAATTAAAAAATATTGAAAATCTGTCCATGAGCATTTTGTCATTGTACCAGTTGATAAAGCATCTAGTAACTTTGCTTTTATTTGTAAAAACTTCTATATTAATAGTTTAAAAGAAGAGCTTGACTGTTCTAATGCTGAGGTTAAAGGTAACAATGTCTATGAACTTTGTAATATTCCCTCAACTAACATCATCAATAACCATAATCAGTTTTGCCAAGATACTTTTGATATTATACTTAAAAATGATGTCAATATACCTTATCTTTACTGGACTGCTAAATTACATAAAAATCCCTTTAAATCCTAATTTATTAGTGGTGCTTCCAATTGTACTACTACTCAATTAGCCTTTAATGTATGTCTAGCAGTCAAATGTATTAAAAGCCATTAAAAAAATACTGTAATGTTATTTTTTCATGGTGTGATATTAGTCACTATTGGAGTATAGATAATTCTCTGGAATTTATCAGAAAAATGAAAGATACTCCAGCTTCATCTTTTTACACCTTTGATTGTAGTACTCTCTATACTAACCTGCCACTGAAAGAAATTCATTTACAGCTTTCTAAACCTTATAACTTCAAACAAATTAAGGGCATTCCCACAGGTGGAAATGCAAGACCTCTCATTGCAGACCTGTTTTTGTCATGGAAAAAATTCTGCTTAATTTCAAAATTGAAAAATTCCAACCCTTCTGTTGCTTATCAACTATCCCTTAATTCCAGATACATCAATGATATTGCTATCTGCAACATCAATCATTTCTTATCTCTTTCAAAAAATGTTTATCCTAAAGAATTAATACTCAAATAAGTAGTTCTAATGGTTTGCAAGATACCTTTCTTGATATTGAGGTTAATATTGTTAACAATAGTTTTATTACAAAAAAAATCATATTTAGTAGATTATTTTGATTATAAGATTTTAGTTAAAAAAATGATTTTTTTTGCAATAGGAATCCTTATTAAGTTGATAAATAAATTTTTATAAATGATACTTTTATTAATGCCTGTATTAACTATGATCTTGATTGTTACCATCATATTATTCTCAAACAATTCTGAAACCTTTACCTAATCAGATAATGTTTGTCCTATTATTAAACCAATACTAATAGGTTTCACTAATCTTAATAACTCCTGTTATTTAGGTAGTTTAATTCAAATAATTTTAACAAGTAGTTCTAATGGTTTGCAAGATACCCAGTTCTTGATATTGAGGTTAATATTGTTAATAATAGTTTTATTACAAAAACAATTCATAAAGTAGATTATTTTGATTAAAAGATTTTAGTTAAAAACTGATTTTTTTTGCAATAGGAATCCTCATTTAGTTGATAAATAAAATTTTATAAATGATACTTTTATTAATGCCTGTATTAACTATGATCTTGATAGTTACCATCATGATTATTCTCAAACAATTCTGAAACCTTTACCTAATCAGATAATGTTTGTCCTATTATTAAACCAATATTAATAGGTTTCACTAATCTTGATAACTCCTGTTATTTAGGAAGTTTAATTCAAATAATGTTGGTCACAATGCAAATTATTACTTTTATTTTTAATGGCAATACTATTGTTTATAATTTGTTCAATTCTTTATTTATATAATTAAGTTAATTTTGACAAAAGAATGGAGTTTTTCAAAGAACTTAGA
This sequence comes from Coelogynopora nodosa, assembly GCA_034780555.1. Taxonomy (NCBI): domain Eukaryota; kingdom Metazoa; phylum Platyhelminthes; order Proseriata; family Coelogynoporidae; genus Coelogynopora; species Coelogynopora nodosa. The sequence goes on from JAUZND010028715.1 coordinate 13,207, forward strand.
AACTGCTTGGCTAATCTAGTTCCTCTTTTTAACAACCACGAGTCACAGGATGTTCATGAAACTTATTTCTCTTTGTCTTGTGGCTTGCAAGAGAATGATAGTGACATCATACCATCCATCAAGTCAATTTTTTCTGGAATGTATAAAATATTCTCTCTCTGTAAATCTTGTTACCAATTTTCTAAACGATTTGAACCTATATTTATAATATTTTTATTAATTAATTTAATATACAACATATCACTCTTGGCCATTGGCATCAGATACTTCTTTAACTAAACTCCCTCTGTCCATCCTGTAATATTAATACTTCTCATTTTATCATGATAGTTATTTACCAGCATCTTAATATTCTAACCATTCTTATTAACAGATTTACTGTTACTAGGTATGGTAGAATCTGTAAAACTGGACATTCCATCTTATTCTTATGCCCACCCAATCTTCATTTAAATAATGACATTTTTTCTCTTTTTCTGATGTATTTGTTACATTAGTTCATCCATTTTAAGTGGGCATTATGTTGCATATACCAAATACAATACTGACTGGTATGATAGCCTTATGGCTTATTTCTAAATCTAATTTTAATACTTTTCTAAACTAGTGTGAGGCCTATATGATTTTTTGTCATCTTGATCAGTAGTTATTGAATAAGGGAAGTGTGATGGTAGTGTACTATCAAACTGGTTAAACACACTGCTGAGGGTCCTAAGTCCCGCACTTTATTAATTTTCTACTGTATCTCTTTAAGTCAGCTTCTACTTTCAGTCTGTTTTGGTTTTGTGTCCTGGACCTGGATAAGGGTTTTAGTTAACATCTAACCACTACAGGCATGACTTAATATCCTCTGATTTCCTAGGCCTGTGTTATAAGAACAAGTATAACTTGGGGGAATTCCTTCATTCTCTTTCAATTTTTGTATTGCCATTGGTATCCTTTTGGCAATTCTATATATAAATTAAAGAAAAATTACAGCCTCTATAGTAAGTTACATTAAACACGTTAAACAGTTATTAATATAACAGTACCATAAAAAGAATAAGCGCAATAGCTGATGTAAAGTATCCAATTTCGATAATTCCAAAGTCTGTAAATACAGAAAACATTATCAGACTGCTATACAAATAGCCAAAAATTGTGACGAAAATAATTATTTGAAATATTTAATACTTTTTAGTTCTGGCACACTAAAACAGTATTTGATAAATCGGATAAATTTAATGAGCCTGTCCAGTGGGGATATATACGGAGGGGCGAAACATTTTAATCATTGAAATATATTAAACAAATAAATATATGGCTAATAACTAGTCAAAAAGTTTTAAACACAATTACGATTATTGTTAGATGCTTAACAATTGTGTAAATCCTGACGTATATTTCTCTGAAAAAATTATTTACTTATTAACAGTTCAGATGTAACTTTTGTAAATTTTTGCAATCTAATTGTAACTTTTTGTATATCGAATATATTATAAATATGTATAAAAATATAAAATATTTTATAATTAGTTTTATCCAAAAAATATTATATATTATTAATTTTAATTTATTTTAAAATACAGATTAAAAAGTATGAAATATAATATAAATTTATATAATTGTTACTACTTGAAAATATTGAAAAAATTGCAATTTTTTTTCAGTTTTAGCTTCAGTTTCAGTTTCAGGATTATTGGCATATACGTTACTGCATGGTCCAATAGTGGAAAAACTACATTTACCAACAATAAGCCTATAATCGGCAATGCAACCATTACCCACTGACTATCCAACAATGTACCGTCGGGATATCCGACAAACCTACAATGAACCAATAATGACTCTATAATTCGCTGATTCCCCAATATTGCACCAATAATATTATCCGATCATTACCCAATAATCCAATAATAAATGTTATATATTATTGTTGCAAATTACGAGACCAATAACAATCACAAAAATTTGAAAATCTGCGTAACTTTCTCATCCTTGTATAACGAAAATTAAGAACAATTTTAGGTATAATGCAAATAACAGGGCATCAAGTTTTGTGATTAAAAAACATATTTTTATTTAGTTTTTTTATACGATATACGTATAACAAATGAAATAAGAAAATAATACATTTCTTGCAATTTAATGTAACCTGGGATCGTATAATAGTAATAATTACCAGTTATAATAATATTTTTTACATTATTTTGCGAATTTTTTCACAAAGTAATATAAAACTAAATAGTTGGAAATTGTTAAGTTTACAAAAACGATAGACTTATAATTTGTATATGCCAGGAGTGATTGTAAAGAAATGAAATTAAACATATTTTATAAAAAAATATACAAGGCGCTTTTTATAAAAGTGTTGAATTTTATTCTTTTTAAGAATGGCCCTGATTTAGTCAAAGCGAACATAAATTTTAGAAAACAATCAATGTAGATATATAATAAGAATTAAAGTTAATGAAATCATACATTAAAGTGAAATGCAAGAAAGTTTAAACCGACAATATTGGTATTCACTAAAATTTAATTAAAACATTTTTCAATGAATTAAAAGCTTGCATACTAGAAATATTTCCAACTTCTTGTCCATATTGTATTTCATAATCATGCTACAACACATTAACATAAATAAAACCAAATAATGCAGCCAGAACAGACCTCAACCACCACATGTGCGGAAAACTGCACACTAAAATGAACTAAAAAACTTTCATCTTAAAAGAAAATTGCTTGGTTTGGCTAGCCAATGAAATTTAGACAAAGTGTTCGATTTGATTTATAGCAAGTATGAGAGCTAATTAAACAAAAGCTTCAATCTTATAGAAAAATTTCTTGGCTTAAGGCTAGTCACTGGAATTTAGATGGGTACTGTTATAGGAATATAAATAATTATATTTTTATGGATACTGAAGTGATAGATTGGATATATAGCAAGATGTATGCAGAGAGTGTTTGTATCTGGGTCAATAGAATTAGCCTAGTGACATATAATTAAGATTATTTTATTCTGTACTTATTTCTACTTTATTTTGTAGTATTATTTAGAGACACGTTAATCGCAATCCTTTAATTTAATAAATGTTTATTATTATCGTTATGTATTATATTTAAAAGCTATTTTTAACATTGTAAATAGTACTGAAAATTGTATAGAGTGTTAAGATTTATTTTTAGTTATAAACAACAAATGAAGTGGATTCATATTATCTTCCCCTTTAAATTCCTTTAGAGTAATTTATTATAACAAACAAAAATTTTAACAATGTTACATTATTAATCAGAATAATTAAATTATGTCAATTCTGGATTATATACTGTACAGCAGAGTATAGGATGCATAACACAGAGAGAACCATTAAGAAGGAAGGTAATCAATACTAACATATAAAACAAGATCTGCGGTTTATACAAGGAGTATATGTATTCATGGATGCAATATACTGCAGTGAGTACACGTTAACGGGAAGATAATATACATATACTAATACTACGACTACAAACTACATACTAATACATACTAAAGCCATAACTGTTCAATTTCGAACTTTTCGGCCCTCAACTGAAAAGGGCCATAACTGTTCAATTTCAGGTTTGAGAATATTTAGTTAGAGTAAAAGTATTTATGCACAATTCAGCCAAAAGTACAAATGCACAAAATGTATAAATAAAGAAGATTTATTTGGTCTAAATGAATTTCTACATTATGAAAATTAATTGTATTCGCCAGTTTTTTCATTTTAGATCTATAGTTATAGTTTACAAGGAAATGGACGTATACAGCTGTTTCTTTCTTATTCCACAATTTAAATAAATATTGTAGGCTTATCAATTAACACAATTACTAAAGCTGTATGTGTCAACCGACACATTATAAGAGGTTTATGTCAGTTAATACTACGTACGTACGTCATTAAAATTGTGTGTCAATCCCGACACGAATATAAGTGTCCCCAAACATGTTGAAACAAAAGCAAAAAGTCAAACAGTTACTATACGTATTCGGTATTCAATATTTAAATTATAATACACAGTTTAAAGTTATATTATATGTCATTTTAAATAACTTATTACCATTACTTATAAAAAATGTATAAAAAATGTGAATACCAGAATAATGTAAACAAAAGTGTAAATTTCGAATTAGAGTGTATAAATATTTAAATTTTAAATTGTGTAACATATTATGTATCCCTTAAATTTATATAGTTTATTATACATATATTAATATCGCCACAAGAATTTAACTTTTTGTAAGACTTATTAATTTAACTTATTAATTCAACTTTGTATCACTTAGTTAAACTTACAAAGTCACATAAGTTTTAAGTTTAGTAAATCAAAGTAGACTTGATATGTACTTACATATATAAGATATTTCAAGAATTGCAAGTACTTAAAGTCACATATTAAGTTTTGTAAGTGCCAATTGATTGGATTCATTAACATATTGTAATTATTTTTTATATTGATTGTTTTGAAAAAATTAAGTTTACGACGTAATCAGTGCCATTCTTATAATTCATTAAATACTATGTATTAAAGCCACTTCGCATTTCGTTTTAATTATATTAATATGTTTAATTTCATTATTTTAAATATCACACATATGGTACCTAGCTACAATATATTATAGGCCTACTACAATAAGTCGATTAATTTAGTAAACTCAACAATTTCTAAATTTTTAGTATAATAATACTAGTGTGTCAAAATACTCAAAATGTTATATGAAAAATATTATTATAACTATACATGTCATTATAATTTATATAACTAAACATAACATATATTCTGCATATTTGTGCAATCCCAGATGGAAAAAAATGACACAGAATATGTTCTATTTTAATTACATTTGTTATATATTATAGTTTATCTATTCGTACAAGTGGTCCCAGTGTGGATCGCCAATAGGGGGACATATATGGTACTCCCACTATCGCGTATGTACACCCCGGGAGTATCAAACGTACTCTAAATAAAACGATTTTAAATTTGAACACAAAATTACATGTTGCGCATTCGAATTATAACTGAGATGGTGATTTCGTATAATCCCCTCATATGGTTTGTTGATTTTGCAAAAATGAGTCACAGAACAATTACGATAAGAGTTAATCATTTTTGACAGAATTACAGAACAATAAGTGATGTATACGATGCAATTGCAAATTTACATAATATACATATATATCCATCCCATTAGTACGATCGAGCATTGAACATATTCATGAGAAAGCACTCACATAAGATCCAATTGTTAAATCTCGTTTTTGAGTTGTTATTTATAGTTTACATCATATTTATAGACGATTGTTATTTTCTGCTAGCGGTGCCAGCTTTAAAAAATTACACTATATTATCAGGTGCCACTGCATTTATTAGCTCTAAATAATTAATCCCATTTTTAATCCTATTATTCATATTTTCAAGAAACATATTCATTAATAAAATATCTATTGTATATACCTTTTTCTTCTGTGATATTTTAGAAGGTTAGCCAATACTTTGCTATATACAACATCAATATTAGCGCCTCGAATAGCCTGCAGCTAGGGCGTCATGCATTATATAATAGCATTTAAATTTATAATTAGGAAAATTTTGTAAATATTGATTAAAATGTTGTAAATAATAGTAAAATTCTCTAAATATGTAGTAAAATCTTGTAAGTATTTAATAAAATGATGTAAATATATAGTTATATTTTGCAACCACACTTGAAAATTCTGATAAATTGTTTAAAATTTTAAATATATTTAGTTAATAAACTAGGTAAATTCTAATTATTTTGAATGAATTTAGTATATACTTGGTTAATTAAAAAAAAAATTGATAAAAAATTGAAGCATTTTTATAAAATTTGATGAATTTAATGAATATCATATAATTTTTTTAAAGATTTTTCAACAAAGATGTTAACCTACCTCTTGTAACTTGACGCAAATCAGTAGGACGTTGCGCGACACACTGTATAATTATTGATTTATGAATGAGTAATTTAAATTATTTACGTAATTCAATTTTAGGAGTTTGGCTTCTTGTCTAAATATAATATTTTTTTTGAGTTGTGTTGAATTTTAGACTTATTTTAATTTTTTGATTATTAATGTCATTTGTTTAAATTCAATTAATTAAATTGAAACAAAATGTTTTATTTATTTTTGCGAGGGAACATTTATTAATAAAAAATATTATCATAATATTAACAAATTAACAAATTAACAAATAATTTTTAATATTAAAAAAAAAAAATTGCTCATTTTGTAATTTTTTTATTAAAATATGAATATAATATAATAAAAAACGACATATTATAGAATTATTATGACCCGCTATTTACCATAATTTGGGATTGTACATTTTAATAATTATAAATTATAAATAATTTTTATATCTATAATGTAGATTACATTGTTGCAGAATATTTGATTAAAATTCATTAATAAAATATTTAAATATTCGTGTGATTAACGTGAACGGTGGTGCTATTTATCAGGGTCAGTAATTTTCAAAAAAGTACTTGATTTGTATAATAATAATATTCAATATTTATTGTTAAATAATATATAGTCATTGACAGTGTGACTGTGCTGTCATTAAAGCATATAAATAAGTGTGTGCCTTTGACAATACACAAAAATAGAAAGAAAAAAAATTTAGTTACCTGAAATGTTTTGAAAAATTAATAGTATAAATAGGAATTTTAGTATATCCTAAAAATACATATATATTATATTTATGACAGTATTTATACTGATTTGTAATTATTATATTAGTTGAAAATTAACTGCCTTAGAAATTTAATTAAAAATATTTGCAAATTAAAATAAGTTTTGTATCAGTTACCAATACTAATACTAATAGCAATGGATTTTTTTCTGCTTTAAAAAATGTTAGGGATTTGGCCTGAACCTCTACTAGTAAGGTTTATAGACAGCCCCTTGTAGGAGGTTAAGTAGGGCCTTATTTAAAATAAAATTTAAATGTATATCAGGATAGGCATAGTTATAGCATTTACTAGAAATATCTTGTATCACAGATCATATTTAGGAGAGGAGGGGGTTCTAAAAATCTCTATCTAAATCTTATCAAATATATTTGATAAGATTTAGATAGAGATTTTAACATCTATAGATGTTAAAAATAACATAATTTTGCTTATCAATATATATGAATGGCCCCATACTGTGTCATTAATGTCAGGAAACCAAGCTGCTGTAATTGACATTATATATAATAATATTTAGTAAAATAATAGTTAGTTATTTATTTTACTCAATTATAATTATATATAAACATATTAAACATTAATTTACATTTTTATAAATTTTATTGTGTTAATATATTCATTAATGATCTTAAGGTATCATATAAAATATTAGTTAACATTTCAATATTCAAGTTAATTTTTAATGTAAGCAATTTTATATATTTTATAAATTGTTTACAGTATAAATTTTTTTTTTATTACAAATAAAAATTTGAAAAAACCTATGCACCACTCAATTATGTTTTATACCCTTTTCTTTTTAATAAAAAAATATAACATGCCTAATTATTAAACCTGCATGGACCACTGATTCTGTTTTATACACTTTTATTTTTTTGTAAAAATTTGACCTTCTTGATTCCTATACCTATGGCTATAGATATATACCTATAGCTATACCTATATATATGCACCTCTGACTCTCTTTTTACAAAACAATTAACAAGAAACATATAGTCAATTTTACTCAGTCTAATAGTAATATTATAAGTAAAAAAAGTATTAAATCCACAATTAAGCAAAAATAATGGCTAAATTGTCAAGCAATTTTTTAACATGTCTAAATAGCAAGTTTGTTTTACTTCAACTAATAGGAAAGTTAATTATTAATTACTCTTCCAGTTGAAGTTAAACTTCTATCTATTTTAAGATTTTTATCCAGCAGATCCTACCAAAGAAGTTATTGTTAATATGTTAATCATTTCCCAATCATCTGATTCAATCATGATGTAGAAGTCAGTTTACTCATGTTTTTTCACTAAGATAGTAGATTATATTAAAATGCCTTCTTAAGCAAAAAAAGTTACTTACATTGACCAAAATTATACTATATAATTTTTAGCACAATTTATAACAGTATCTGTTTATATCTATAGCACACATATACATATTATCACCATAATGCAGAATGGCAATGATTATATCAACCAGAAAGGATTTCCCTTTATTAACATACAAACAGCACATAATTTCCAGATAAAGTTTATAAACATTGTTTCTTATTTGCCTGGATCTAGTCATGATAGTTGAATACTTTGTCAGAGTGCAATTTGTACTTAGTTCAAAAATAGAGTTCATTGAGTCAGAGGTTTTCTGCTTCAAAGCAGAAAACCTATATAAACTCCAATTTTGAACCATGGTGATGCTGGTTACCCATGTAAGCAATGGCACTAACACCATAATAGAAATCCTCAGACTAAACCTCTGAGATGTTCTAACAATGCACATTACTGAACAAGGGTACTTATTAAATATGTTTTTAGCTGCTGTAAATGTTGAATTTTAGAGTTGTTAACTCTAAAATTTGAACAAATCAAGAGAGGGCATGCACAATTATTGCAAGTTGCAATATACTCAACAATGTCAATATCACTGTTGATTAAATGTATTCAGATTTTCTGGAAGTTCTTTAAGAAGAGCCTAAAGACATAAATGTCATTATTGAGAACAATGGAAATGCTTTTCATGATATGGTGACTCTTGCTCACATTATTTAATTATGTACTAGTTTAATTTTTTTAATTGCTATGAACTCAATATTAAATGAATAATTACATTTGTGAATATGTTTTCTATTTATGTCTATAATTGTGTTATATTTATTTAATTAATTCTGTACTTATTTTTACATTAGTTCTGTCAATATATATATTACAAATTTTAAAAAATAATTTATATTACAAAATAACTTTATACTAACATTTATAAATTTAAACCATACAGATAATATTATACTTGATAAATAAAGACAAGTAATGGTCACTGTGAGGAATGCAAAAGAAAAACTTTAAAAACTTTAAAGTTTATTACAATTAATACAAACTATCCAAGCTTTCATCTTTCATCAAGAAGGTATCATTATGCCTTGGATGATTATGCCTTCTTGAAGAAAGGTGAAAGCTTGGATATGTTGTATTAATTGTAATATACTTAAAATTTTATTGTGTTTTTTTTGAAATATTAAACAATAAACTTGTTTAAATCTATTGTAAGATATAATTATGAAATTTACAAAAAACAATTTAAGGACTCATCTTAACTCATAAAAATAATTGACAGTATAATGATTAGCTTTTATTTAAGGAAACTTAAAAAAGCAAAATTATATTCCAAGGTGCAATATTATTATGATGAAACATAAATTCATTGTTGACATATTACAGAAAATTAAGGGATTCAAAAGTACTCCATAATATTATAAAATGAAATACAATAGTTTTATAAACAAATAAGAATACAATTAAAAAGATTAGATGCATTTAATTTGTCAAGAGTTACAATATATTTCTATATTTCTTTTTTTGCAGTAGCCTATAGCATTTTCTTTTTGTAACAAAAGAACTTTGCACTTTAATTCCTGATCAGCTGTGATTTTGTCTTCTTATTATCTTCAGTCAGCATAGAATTCACTAATATACTGTATATATATTTTTTATAGATATGCATTTTTTAATAATTTTAAAAATATCTCCCTGAATGTCATCAGAATCATCCAGGGTTGGATTCCACAAAGCTACAATTACAAATCTACTAATCACAATTGCCCATGAATTTTGCAAATCTACCAACAAAAAATCACAATTCACTATTGGGTCACATGATCATGATCATTTTTACGAATTTATGAATAATTTGTAGATATATTTACTTAAGGAAAAAGGTATAGTAAATTATTTAAAATGACTTTAATATCTGATTCTAAGAGTGATGAAGAGTTTAAAAAAAATTAAAAAAATATATATATATTTCTAGATTTTAAATTTTCACTAACTCAGGCATGGGTTTTTTTGTTGAAAAATACCATATTTTTTTCAAATAAGCATTGTAATGACAAAAATGCAATAAAATATGAAGGGGTTAGGGGGTCGACCCTGTTGGACATAGTTCTTCAATGTCTTTGATTCTACAAATTCCATCTCTTACGTCCACAATCATTTTAATTGAT
>JAUZND010028726.1:0-23411 GCA_034780555.1 Coelogynopora nodosa
GTTATAAAATGCAATCAATACCGAACTGAGTAATAAGGATCGAAGATAAAATAATAATTATATAATAGAATTAATAACTATATAAATTAAAAATATAATTAATTCTTGTATAAGGATTTCATTCTACTTAATATTGGCATGAAAAAGCCTAACATTACCTTCTACAAAATGAATTAAGTAACTAATAGTTATTGTTTGGGTTAGAATTAAACTATAATAATGACAGATATAACCCAACAATATTTATTTCATAACTATTTTAATAAAATTAATTATTTAGCTATGTTATAATAAATAAAGTCAATTACAAAATGTTGATGTAATATTGTGCTCTTATTCATTATTCAAGAATTATATTATATTTTAATCTGCTGTTTTCTAGTAAGAAGGTAAAAACTATTATAATTGTGTCACTTAAAGTCGTCACTAATTACATTACTTAGTGACATAAATGGTTTGTTTAGGATAAGTTTTGTAAATTAATTAAATATGAATGTTTATAATAATTATTTATAATGTATGACAATTATATGGATATAACTATTAAAGTAATTATTTAAATGTTAATAGAAAGAAAATGTACTTTTAAAAAATTAGTTACAATTAAAATTGCATCTGTTTATATTATATTACATAGTAGCCTATGAAGAAGTTACTAAATTAAAAATATTAATTGTTAAAAATACTTTACTTTTTTATATTTGATAATTTTGTTAACCCTAGATTAAGTGAAGTACATACATAATTACATATCTTTAAATTGTAAAATATAAATTATTAATTAATAAATTTAATAGTTTATAGTACAATATTAATAAATAAATAACTTTTGCAGCAGATTGATGGCAAAAATCTGATCAGTCAAGACATACGTACTATAATGATTTACAGAAATATGCTACATGATAAGTATGATGTTGAACTACCAGATCCACAAGTGATCAGTGATTTGTCTTTAAAGATGTTTAAAGCAGGTAGTGTCTTTGGTTGCATACTAGAGGTGGATAACTGAATGAAATGTAATTATCTAGTAGATATGAGACAATAAATTGAGAAATATTAAAAAGTTATTTACTAAAACATTTTCAGATAAATTAGATAACAACCAGTTAACACTTCATAATATTCTCCATAATGATTTATAATAGAAATACTGAAAACCCACAAACATTAATTTACTATTCCTTCCAGATCATGAGAAGTGTGTTGCAAAAAATTATTTAAATACAGAAGTTCACAACAACAATCAAATGTATTTTTATAAAATGGATATCCTATCTACATATCTTCAAAAGCAAAAATATTGTCTTAAAAAAATAAATCCTATTTTTTTAGTAACAAGCCATTCAGCATCCTTTGGCATTATTATTTGGGCAGCAGTGCTAAAATAATATTAATTTAATGAATTCTTAATGTAAGGTTGAATCAGTTTCCAGGTGTTATTTGTATCTCCTTTGAGAGGAATTTATTCCTAAGCTCAAGAGTAGAGGGCTATGCTGTAACATTAAACTAGATTTATAAGTCAGAAAATGTTGATCATAATATCCATTAACTTATGTATTAGTGAATTATAATCCACTTCATGATTGGCCAGAAAGATATTTTGACTTAACTTTGTGACAATATAATAATGCATTATTATGTGGTATTGTAAAAAGAAACATATTTTATATAAAACCAAGTAATTGAAACTATATCAAAATTAGTGCTAATTTCATATGGCAAATTTTTATTTGTATTGATATTAAATGTTCACAGATTCTTATATTATATAGTATTATATTTATTTTATTCCTGAATTAACATCACCACAAAAATAAACTAAAGAAGAAACAAAAAATTATTAAAGATAAATAAAGCCTTAGAAATAAAATAAATATATATATTATTTAAAAAATTATGATATGTGAAATGTAGTGACTTGCTTCCTATTAAAATTAAACTATATAATATATGTTATATACATCAATCTATTTTAAGTATTAAAATAAATATAAACCAGCATATTTTTATATTTTAAAACTTACTTAGTTTTATTAATTAAGCTTCTATAAATAAAGCTTTATTTATACTATGCCTCAAACTATTATCTGAAATTTAAATTAAATAAAGCTATTATTGTATAAAATGTTAGTACTTACTCCTTTTTACAAATTTATTAATACCTGGTTCTTAGGTTAAGTTTGATATAATGATAAAATAATAATAATGGTACTAATATACATTTATGTATGTTATTTATTTAGAAATATAATTTTATATAATATACAATAAATGTTTACTAACTAAGTCAAAATATATATATATATTTTTATTAATATTTTTTTTTATATATTTAATTATAATTATATATCTATCAATTTATGAATAATATTAATTATATTATTACTGTTTTGTATAACTGATACATTTTATTTAAACTAATTTTCTACAATTTTTTTTATAAAATTGTAAAAAATAAAATTGTTTTTAAAATAAATTATTATATAAATTTATTAAAATATATTAAATATATTTATATTAAAGATGAAAAATTACTTTATACAATTATAAAAAATTAAAATAATATATTTCAGACATATAAAACAGCAAATGTATTAAATATAATTATTAATAATAATGATTAAATACAATTAATAATATTTATTTTACTTATACTCTAAAATTATTAATATAAAAAATAATATAGCAGTTTTTCTGTTATAGAAAATAATGGTATTAAATAAAAATAAAATTCTTAATTTTTAGGACATATACTTAGTCTTAGACTTAGTTAGTACTTACTGTTCTATCTGTAGTGTTATATTATTTACATTTATTGGACAATAGCTCTCTTTAACAGCTGAATTCCTCCATGTAGAAGCTAATACTGTCAATCTTTTGCATGAAATGTGATGGGTAGGCCTAGAAATTGTACTAGTCATTTTTCCAGGGTAATTAGAAGGGCCTGCTAAGCCTGCTAAGTTACTCAGTGACAATGAAGTTTTACCAGTGATTGTTGATACTAATCTTGGTAATGACACACTAGGTCTTGGTGCCTGTGTAACTGTTTTAATTGGATTTTGTATAATCACATGCCTGTTACTATTATTTATATTTTCATTAATCACAGTTTTATCAATTTCAATATTAGTGTCAATGACTGCATCTTCACTTTGTCTTTGTGAATGTGTTGTATCCATTTCAGGAATCGTTACGGATGAATCTTCATAAACACAGTCATTATAAACTTCTTGTTTATTAGATACATCTTCTTCTGACTCAGCACTATTTTCAGAAGAATCATGAACATCAGATAAATATGAACTTGATGAAACGGAATCTTCATCACATGAGACAACATTTCCAGACCACATTTTGAAAAAACGCCTAATTTCTTACGTTTCCATTAGCAACATTTTCATTTCAATAAAACAAATACAATAATCTTGCTGATACTCGTTCGTCTGGATTTCGCAAAGTGGACCAAAGTATATGGACAAAACCTCAAAAGCAAAAGTCATTAAAGTAGTGTAAAATAAAATTACCTTTTTTATAAAATACAGTTAGCATTTAGTACAAGTCAATCATTTAATAATAATTTTACACATGTAATGACACATAATTACTTTTTAAAAGTAGTCATCATGAACAAACTACTTAAAAGTAATGAATACGCATTTTTTAAAGAAAAAATAATTTGTGACATAAAATTAAATTCTATAAAAGCTGTATCACCTTAAATTGTAAACGTTCGTATATTAGGTTGTTACGTTGTTACACCCTTTTCTAACTAATACACGAAACAAAAAAATCCATTTTGTCAAATTTATCGTCTTTAAATAAACAGTTTTCAAAATTAATAAAAATTAGTAGGAGACATTTCACTTTCTGCATTGCATACATTTTAGTCCAAAATGCACTACTGAGTCATGCGCTCTATCATTAATTATTAGTGGAATGTGAGGAAGCATAAAATGTATAATTATTTTTGTGAGCATTACCTTTCATTTGAAGCGACTAACTTGATTATTAAAAAGTATTAATACGAATAGTACATTAAAACGTAATAAACCTTTTCCAAAAAATATGTTTGGTTGCTATACAGTTGCTAAGCCGCATAGCAACTAATTTTGTCATCAGAAACATCACATTTTAATCGTAATTTTAACTTTAGGGGATAAAGACACCAAAATTAATAAAATCACATTGTCCATTAAAAATTTTAAACCTTTTCTACAAATTCATTTTTGATTGCTATACAGTTGCTAAGCCCCATAACAACCAATCTTTAGTAGACTGAAACTTATTAAAACTATTAAAAACTTCTTTAATTTTTCATAAAATAAAATTTTGGTGACTATGTAATTGCTTGGCCCAATAGCAACCAAAGCTGTCGGCGATAATATTATTAGAACCGCAATGCTAGCTTTCGTGGAGGTAGACATCAAAGTTATTAACATCAAATTTTCCATTAAAGACTTACATATGTAATTTTTATTAAAAATTTAATTTTGGTTGCCAGGCAATTGCTTGGCCCCTTAGCAACAAAAGTGGTCGACAATAATATCATTAGAACCGTAATATAAACTTTAGTGTGGATAGATCCCAAAAATATTATAATTGAACTGTCCACTAAAAACTTGTTAAACCTTTTCTAAATATCCTTTTTTTTTGGTTGCTAAACAGTTGCCAGGCCCATTGCAACCAATCTTTTTGAAAATATCATCATTAGAACCGACATGGTCACTTAAGTTGGAGTAGACACCAAAATTATTAAAATTGGATGTTTCATTTGGGTATAAGATATGTCCAATTATGACCAATTAAATTTACCCAAACTCCTAGATCCTCCCCTGCAATAAGTATAATTAGTGATGACATTCTTCTATGGCTATGCGAAGGTGACCAGGAAATTATTTGGTAGTCGAAAGGGTTTTGTGTAGTCTGAAGATGACTAATCAAGCCGATCTTTGCACCGAAATACCTACCGTATGATACGGGTAAATATGTTCAGAGATTCTAGCTGCTTTTGCCTTAAGAATATCGCGTTTCAAACTACACTCCATCATGCGTGTGACTTCGTATTCCTTGTAACTTTTGTTGGTATCAGCACGCCAAGAGTGATGGTTTTGTGCCAAGCATTCCCAAGAGTCTGTGAATATTGCTATTATTTTTAAAGAAGCCAAGAAGGATCTCTTTATACTGTTTGTGCTGAACTCCCATGAGTCTTTCTTATAGACTTTTAAAGACTTTATCCAGATGAAAATTCATCATACAAGAACTGTTTAAAAAATAGTGTATTTGGAATTCGACACACGTGAACTGCCAAGCGGATTTTGCAGAATTGTCTAAATTGATAAGGTGTTTTCCTTTACAAGTTTGTCAACACCTCAATATCAAAAAATTAGTATTTGTGGCAAATTAATGATTAAAATATACTTATTTATTTTATAAATATAAATATGTAATAAACTCAATCAGCTTCAACCATTATTGATTACTGTTATTTTATTATTGTAATTTTAAATGTAATAGTTTTTTATTATTGTATTATTCAAATGAAATTTAAATATGTTGTCATTGACGATAATTCAATTAATTCATAATAAATAATTATCTTGTAAACTTGTATCAAGTTGACTTATTCACAGTGGCGTCGCGAGCATTAAATTATGACAACCAAGTTTGGTGAATTGGAATTTGACAACGCGGACAAAGTCTTTACGTGGTTATTATCTTCTGGACATGTGTTGCGGACTTAGTGCACTCGAGAAAGTTCAGCACAATATTTGACCAACACTATTAGAAAAAACGGCTTACAAGGAAATTGAAACAACCCTTAAAAGTATCTTAAACCCATAAAAACATATATGCGAAAGGACGAATTTCTATAACTTAAAGCAAAAAGATAATGAAGCTACAATGGATTTCACTTTGCGTCTTAGAAATGCGGTAACTTTTTACTAATTTGAAAAACTAAAACAAAGCGCGACCCCAGCGAAGAAATGTTAATTGTTATTGTTATTGAAGTCTTGAAAGATCATTGTTTAAAGCAAAAATTAATTGAAAAAGATTGCACGACAGAAAATAGAAAATCAGCAATTTGAGCAGGTACATACGTTTGTACATAGTCCCCAAAAGTATATATACATAGTCCCCATAGTCCCCAAGAGGTTTACGTCTGAGGAAATTCAAGAGACAATTCATTATGAAAAAACTTCGAAAGATAACCAAATCAGAAACTGTAAATATTGCGGGAAAACCCATAATATCCGTCAATGTCCAGCATTTGGACCAAATTCTAATTCATGCGAAAAGAAAAAATAATTTTTTCATCAGTTTGTCGGTTTAAATCACAAAAATACACTCGACAGAAATGGTAAATCCAGATAAAAAGCATTGAAGTGAAGCACAGGAACATGAGAATAAACAATCATAATATTCCAACACAGGTGCAAGTGTAAGCATCATTTCATCTATACTATGGTAAAGAATTAGGCGATCCGAGGCTATCCAAAACTTTTTTTTAAAAAGTTTAACCTTTGACGGTCACATTCCGAAGACAATCGGAGAATTTACATTACTATTGAGACAGACAAATAGTTAAATCATTCAGAAATATAATTAGTGGAAAACAAGAAAAAGGATTCAGACTTAGAAAACGTATACAACTTCAGCAACCTATTCAGCGAATGATGCAGCGACCAATTTAGCGACCTATTTCTATTTGTTTAAATCAAAGCGCGCAATTGAAATGATCGAAATTATCAGCGCGATTTTGATTTATTTTTCTTATTTCCGTTAATTACTAAATAATTGTTAGTTGAATTTGATTATTAATTTCGGTTATTGATATAAATTAGGAAATTTTAAATAATTTACTTTAAATAATTTAATTTCTACTTGTTTAAATCAGAGCGCGCAATTGAAATTGTTGAAATTATTAGCGCGATTTTCTTATTTTTTGTTAATTCCGGGAATTACTTTATAATTGGTATTTGAATTTGATTATTAATTTAGGTTATTGACATATAAATTTAGAAATGTTTAATAATTTGTTTTAAATAATTTAATCATATCATATCACTGATTAAATTAGCTTGCTACGGGTACTATATGTCTTTTTTAATACAATAATTTGTAGCAATCAAAATTAAAGGTACAGTCATCAGAAAAATGTAGGTAACGAATGTCATGGCATTCAGACGCCTAATACTAAAAGCTTTCCATCTGTCCGATATTTAAGACTGGTTGAATTCTTCAGTCAACATTGCAGAACACAATACTAAAGAGCATTGTGGCCAGACACAGCCTTGCTTAACTCCATTGTTCACAGGAAAGTTGGTTGATTGCTCACCACAATCTAGGACACATGAATTTATATAAACATGCATATTTGGACATGATCTTCCAAAGGCCATCACAACTGACAGTGTCAAACGGCTGTGTTAGGTCAACAAATGTGGTGTACAAGTCCCGTTATTGTTTTTGTAGTACAGCACAAAAACCACATTGGCTCTCGTAAAAAAAGATATACCTCTCTGATTATCACAGCACTATATGTTGCCCTTTCGCTTGTATATGTGCAGAGTATAGACGCATGCATGAATTCTTGCGCAGTGTACCATTATCCCAGATGGACAGAAACAGTTCATGTCGATTCCTTGTCAAGGTATGGAAGGTATGGCATTTAAGCCTTGCGCTTTACCAACTCAGAGCTCTCTAATGACATTTTCCACTTCAGGGATGGTTGGCCTGATATCAAGAGCATCATTTGGCTATAGTTAGAGGAGACATGCCATGGCGTCGTTGACTGAAGATGTGCGATAAAGCACCGATTTGAAAGGCTTGAAATTAAGAAATCAATTTGAAATTAAGATCTTGACACGGTTCATGATAAGGGTAGATCCGTCAGCACTTACGAGTGGTGATATGCTAATGACTGGAATACATAAATTTTCTTTTGAGAATCATGGAATTTAGCAAATTTATTAATTTTTTTCGTTTTGTCTTTTAGGCAATTGTCTTTCATGTTCCTGTCGAACGTTAGTAAATGACACTTTCATAGTAATTTAGTTATTTTTTTGTAATGTTTATATGTTGTACAATATTAATTAGGGTATACGATAATTAGTATTTTAGTAGTTAGTTTGTATATAATAGAATATTTAATCAATTATTTATATGAGAATACATAGATTTTTGTTAAATTGATAAATGCAATGACATTATTAACAGATTATTGATAAAGATTTAAAAAATTTTATGGTGAATACTCATTGAAAGATGTTACGAAATTATTACAATAAATCATTATTATTATTGTTATAATAATAAATCAGATTTTAAAGCAGAAGAGAATATAATTATATGATAAAGATTATATAAAATTTTGTTTCATTATATAATTTTTTCAAATATATTATTAATATTTAATCACAAAACGTAATAATTTATAATTTTAGATAGTTGATGAATTTTTAAATATTGAGAATTAAATCAGAAATAGAATAATCAATTTATTTGATTAGTATGAATTGGATTATATGTGAAGATTGAGAAATTAGAAAATATTTTTGATTATCGGAGAAATGTGAAAATTGATTTGATGATAGATAATGTTTTATCTATGAATGAATTACTGATTGAAGTATGTATTGTTTATTGGGAAGTTTAGTTATATGACTATATTAAGATTTAGTGATGATATTTGTTGTGATAGAAGTAGATGATGTATTTTGTGATAATAGAATGTTGATAGTATTGAAATATGTTTGGTGTGGATAGATTGTTGATATTTGAGATGTTGTTAAATGTATTTGGAATGATACATGATTCATTGTGGTTAAATGTATTTGGAGATATACTTATTTCAGTGTTGAGATGGTTATGAAGAATTGTGTAATTTGTATGAAGTGAGAAGAGAGATAATATTCGATATTTAGAAGTTAATTAGGAGCAAATACTACACTTGTTATTTGTACTGTAGATTGCTGAAGGAGAAGAATTATTAATTGAAGACTTTTGAAGAATTGATTAGAAATCTAAGAAGATTTATTTGTTATTTATTATGTAGTTTTGTGATGAATATTGTTATGATTTTTGCCTTATGCAAACTTTGACCAGTTTGTTTTCGGTTCTTCTTGTCAAAGTTATGTAGGAATCGCACTAGTTCAATAAATATTAAAATTATCTGAAGATGGCTCTTATATTTAAAATATGAAAATATAAAATAATTTGGTTTCATATAAAATTAATTCTGGGGAACCCTAATAAATTTAACACAATTTGTTGTTGTTTATTATAAGTGTGATTGGGATTGAGTTGTTTGATTAAATAATACTTTCCTAGAAGCCAATAGAGGGTTAACGCCATTTGGTCTTTCTAAAATTATAAGCCAACAGATCCTGTTGATGAGCGAGATAAAGTTTGTGCTTTTCTGTAAGAAGGTCGTGTATTTAACCATTGTTTTTGTCAAACCAGTCTTGGCGCTTTCGTATAGTCGGACTGAGGACTTTTATTAAGATGCGGTGAAAATCACCAAATCTATTGGAATTCAAAGAAGAAAAACTATGAGATTTCTACAATAGCCTTATTTGCAGCGTCTTGACATACTGGTTCCCCTATTTCTGCAAGTTATACCAAGACAACGGCAAAGTCGGCCACATCGACTTCATCAACAAAGTATGCCAAACGTTTACCAAACCGATAACGAAAAAAGAACACTACCTACGCGAAATTCTGCCTTCACTCCTCAAAAAAGGACACCGAACCCGACAACCGCTTTCTCAATGTCCTCTCTGTAGAACCACCCGAATCAATAATGTCATTGTTCATTTCTTTAAACCTTTTCTTTTTCTTCCCACTTTCTACTCTATATCGCGCTTTTACTAGCTCTTATTCTTTCATTATTCTGTGTAATATACAAGTTGATGAGCTGTGTTGTTCAACATTTCGGTAAAGCGGTCTGTGTTCGCAGTTACCTTCAACTTAGAGTTGAAGGTAACTGT
Source organism: Coelogynopora nodosa (assembly GCA_034780555.1). Lineage (NCBI taxonomy): Eukaryota > Metazoa > Platyhelminthes > Proseriata > Coelogynoporidae > Coelogynopora > Coelogynopora nodosa. The sequence continues at coordinate 9,993 of JAUZND010028726.1, forward strand.
ACGTTACAATATACGTTTTAGTATCATTTGTTCCCTGAGGTCGATGCTTTGCTTGAATGTGAAGGTTCAATTTATAGCATTCTGCACCACACATGACTCCTGGTGATAAGTACAACCTGCATGACTGTCAGCTATTCCTAGCGATGACATAGAAGAGAAGATTCCAATGTTTGGATCTGAAATGGGTCCGCAGGTTATTTTTATTGAGGTTGGTTTCCGAAATACTGTGTTTGTGATTAGTAGATCATTTTTATAGACACCATTTCTACCAATTGTTCCTTCCAGCTGTTTGGTTGTCTAGATCTGTTCCAACTCTCGCATTGAAGTCACCAATATTAATGAGTTCTTCTTACTTGGGAATGCTAGAAATAGTCGAGTCTAGGTCTTCAAAAACATTGTCCTTTACATAATCTGAATTTGTCATTGTGACATGTTGGTTCTTACCCTCTTACCCATGGGTAGTTGCACTGTCATGCGGCGATCACCGATACCTTTGTTTAGGCTGGTGATATTGCGTATCAGTTTAGTCTTGATAGCAAATCCAACTCCTGATTCACGGGGTTCATCGACACTGCGTCTATACTCCAGAAAAAAAGAAAATAACCTCCTTTGTCCTGCTAGTCGTTTTTCTTATAGGGCTGCAATATCGACGTTGTAACGACCTGGCTCTCGTTTAACCAATGCAGTTATTATACATATTATATTTATATTATAATTAATGTAAAACGAAAAATACACAGATATCATATATACATATGTCAACTGTTTCACTTTTATGATTTTTATAATACTAATCTGTATTTATCTGTTTTTTAATTTAATTGTAAAATGATTCACAATTATATTTCAATATAATAATTGATATTATAAACAATATTTTTATTATAATATCTGATGATAAATACTACAACTAGTATAATCGAACTACTTAAAGTATTTCAGAATTATAATATGTGACATCTATGTTTTTGTCATAATATATATATATATATATAATATAACATGTGTTATGCAATTATTTATATTTATTAGTTATAATTGTAATTAATTGTTGTTAACCAAATTCTGTGTAAATTGAATTCAAATAAATTACAAATATTAAAAGTTCACTAATTTAAATAATTGTAAAGAAATGATAATTATGATAAACACACCACCACACTCAAAATGACTTCTCTATAATTTTATATTTTACATAACCATAGTTTTAGATATCATATCTATGATTAATAACATTTTTTACAAATTTATGTTTTTTAATACTATATGTAAGACATATTATTTTGAAGTTTTTTGGAAAAAACGCAAGCATGACTAAATTCCCTGATCGACTCTTGAAAATGTATAATCTGGCGACGGCTCTGTTTATCTTACTTGTCGGCTCCAAAGCTCACATGTGTATTTGACATTTTAAACCAAAAAAGTTGTGTCATTTCTTGTCAAAATATATGACTTTTCTATCATGACAACCAGAATTATTGCTCTTCAACTTGTGTAAGTCTCATATCTGTCAGCTAAAATATGAAAGTGTTATATTGTAGCTTATGATTGAATAGTACAAATATTCTGCTCCACTGTTGTCTACCTCACATCTATCAGCTGCTGTCACATGTGTCTTGCCTATAGTCAAAATCGCACATCTATATCTACTCAGATTTCTGGGGAAAAGCTTCGTAAAAGCTTCTAAACGCATATTTGGGTAAAAGTTGGGATACATTGAGTTTGATTAACTTGGTTACTAGACCAAATTTTAGACATATATAAACAAACATTATAAACAAATTGGCCGCCAAATAGCTTATTTTTTAAAAATTTCTTTCAGTAAGTTTTTCAGTATAAACTTTCAAAAATTTATAATGATAGAGCCAGATAGAGCCACTTCTTTAAAAAAATAGTTTAACAAACTGCCGCTATGTTACAACCCAGCTTTGAAGGTGAGTTGGGATATGATGAAGAAGTGAGCTTAATTGGCGGTTCAGAAACTGAAAGGTTTGATCGTCGGTCGATGATATCATCATGATGTAGGATATTATTGAAAGTCATTTGAGTTCGGTTCGGCGGTCATCATTCCAGCACTTCTGATTTGACTTTTAATGGTAGTCGACAATTATAATTGCTATCCCAGAATTAAGGCATGAAAAACCTTAGTCAGTCTAACTATGTTTTTCCACAGTACATAACTGACTGCCTTTGTCGCTTGAATGTAACCCATGAAACGACGTTTGAGACCAGGGATGATATCGCACTCAGCGGACGTAAGGTTGAATCGAGGGGCTTGCGCTTGAACAAGGGGCTTGCGCTCCAACAATTAGCAACTAATCAAGCATTTTATTGCACTTTATTGCAATAATCCCGCAAGATGCTTGCAACATTTTTGAATAATAAAATACTTATAACTTCCCGCACGAATCCCACCGAAATTCTCGCGGGAAGGTACAATATTGCAATAATTCTGTATTAATTCTGCAAGAAAGTTGAATTGCTTCCACGGAATTCCCGCTGTATCTTGCAAGAATCCCGACAAGAATTGTGCAAGACACATCGGGAATGTTCACCTATAGAAGGGCCTCCGATTCCGCGACAACAGATGACGGAGGGGACACAAAATTGCACTGCCAAAAAAGCGGAAAATCTGGTTCCATGTTTATGAGAGTTCATACTCCACTGAGTCTACCATAGGTAGTGATGCGCGCAAATCGGCAGAAACATTGATGCTCTCGATGGCAGTGAATATGTGTATACTTCGGACAACGTTGCATTCTAATTGTAGCCTTATAGTATTTAATTTACTTTGAACATTTTAAATATCAAAATAAATTGTTCAAATAATTAGCTCAATACGAGTATAAGACTTTTAGCTAACAATGGAACTTTACAATATCTAATTACTTACAATTAAATAATAGCTGTACTCGTATTACTTAAATCGTATTTTGTACACTATTTAGTAAAATCAAAACCATTTTAAAATGTTATCGAGACTGTTTTAACTATATATATTAAGTACACTAGAGACAGTGTAGGAATTGAAATATATTAACTGAAAACGACAAATCACTAAAAATATGGGTGACATTTATAAATAAACTCTCAAACATAGAAATGCTTTATTATAATTATAATTTCCTTCTGTTAAATGACAAGTAGTCTACTATATAGTACATAATATAGAACATCATATATCATATTATGGTGCAAACCTCCACATAATTGACATGACCAACTGTACCAATTCTGTAGGGCTGCTATATTATAGTGTAGCGTTTACGTTATTACTCATCTCAATTGATAACTTGAGCAGACATCGCCAATATATTACTATCTAGGACTATCTTGCAGTATGTAATATGAGTTAACAAGTTGAGTGTTTTGGATATATTGTTAATCTATGTTATTATTTATTCGCTTTTAAATATAGAAAATCTTTTTTCACCGTATAAAATTACAACATTTACTTTATTTTATACAAATCATCCATTTACTAATTACAAAGTGAATTTGTGTTATATATACAAAAGATTCCACTATTTGAAGAATATAATAATATAGTTAATTAAAGCTGTGCTTAAAATAGCTTAATTAAAAAAAATTTATGTATATCTTTCAATTGTTATTATTACGATATTGAAGTTACAAACAACTAATTCTGATATAATCCTACTTAGCTATATATTTTTCATAATAAATAAAACGTTATTATATGTAACCCAATCCAAAAAACATAGATTCTGTGTATCAGTTTACTGTATAAGATATCAAATTACTTATAATTACATTTTTTTACATTTTTTTACAATTTGTTAGCAATAAATTTTCTATTAATTACAGCAAATATGGTAAAAGATATATATGTCTAAATGATATATAGTAGCTGATAATCTAATTGCATATTAAAACAGTCAGAAATGCTCGGGTTAAATATATAAAACGGGGAGTGGTATATTGCCCCTGCCTGCCTATTGGTCCCCATATTTTATCGCGAATAAGCTACCAATAAGACGACAACATCTTCAAGGAACTTACAACTAATTATATCTTAGTTCTCCTCTTTTGTTTGCAATAAGAATATAAAACATAAAACCCTCTTTATTTTCTTACAATTACATCTATATTTTTCCCATATATGTCCGTTGAAGGCAACAGTTTCCTCAAATTCCACTCTGATATCTGCACACGCTATGGCCGATGTCAGCAATTCTAATCACTACACAATGAACCAGCCGGGCTTCTACTACAACTCTTACATCAAGCAGGATCGACTCGGCTCAACCAGCAGCAACAACAACTCGAGTCGCCCCCTAGTTCGCGACAACAACGATGGCGCAGACAACCGCCGGGACGTCGACAGCAAATCCAAACGGCACCAGTTTCGCTCAGTGTCTACATCCCCGACCCCAACCCGACGGCCAGTGTACCAGTGCCAGTACAACTGTGCTGCCGAGAGCAAGCACATCTCCGATAAGGGCAGGAGCAAAAACTTTAGCCAACAAATTACGCATGAATGTCTGGTGTTTTGCCGTAGTACAACGATTCGCGGCATTCCGCACATCGTGAAAGCGACAACTCCCCGAATTCGGAGTCTTTGGGTCACCTTCGTAATACTTCTGTTCATTGGCCTGTTTTCCTGTATGTTCTTTCTGACCAAGCAGTACCTTGAATACAATGTGATCCATCCGCCGCGTGTTCTTCGGGACACCTATTCGCCATTCCCCTCGCTGACGGTCTGCAATCTGCGGCCTCTGTCCCCGCAAAGTAGAAATGTCCTGCACGAACGCAAGCTGAAGCATCCTCGCGATTTCGCGATAACCGTCAACAACTATGCCATACAATACTTTTACTATCGAAATTTTACGGCAGAATATCAGCGGGTGACCTCGGCGATATCTATGGGGGGCTATTTAGAAAGTTTACCGGCTGGAGCGGTTATAGATTTGGGCCACAAATTGAACGATTCGGTGATCCATTGTCAGGTACTGCTTGATTCTAACTTAATGTATAGTGCATATAGAAAATAAAGAGGAATGTATTCTATATTTTTTAATAATAGAAAAATAAGGCATAGTCGTTATAGTAGAATGCTAAACAATAATAACAATTAATAACTAAACAATAATTTACTTTAACACCTGTGATACTGAAAGTAATAAATTAATAAATAAATAAAAATGTAAGTTAATACAAAAAAAGTTTCTCAAAAAAAGTTGAATAGCACTTTTTTCATTAATAATTTAATAATTTTAATTTTGTGTAATTGATTAAAATTAAATTTATTCACCATAGACAATTTTTTACAATAAAATGGCATTTATTTATAAATATATTACAGTTATTATAATATTCCGTAATTTGCCCAATTTTTTAATCCACTTATTATTTCTTTTAAAGTCATAGTTATAAATAAATGCATTATTCGTAATTTAAAGTGGTTAAATATAAAATTATATATTTACAATAAATAATTAATGTAAAATTGACGGCTGAATATTTCATAAATTGGGCGTTTTAATTATTTTGAATTCCGATACATGAATATACGTAGTTAGTTGCTATGTAAACTGTAAAACAAATATATTAAATTGTAATTTGCCTAATACGGCGCTAGTTATTGTATGTTACATTAATTGGTTAATATTATTGAAATGTTATATATTTTAAAAAGCATTAAATACGTCAATTTTTGTATCAATTGAATAAATTATATGTTTACAGTCATTTTCGATTATTAAAATATTTGTAATCAAAGGAAGACAACTTCATTACTGGAAATAACACACGTTAACATGACAGAAACTTACAAAATAAGACGGAAGATTATTATAAATAAAGAACCTCTAAGGAAGAAAAAAACTTTGCAAACTAATGAGATAAAATGTAGCACGTGTTACAGTTGGAAGACAATTAACTTCCGAGTCAGGTAGTTAAGTAGTTCCTTTATACATTACTACAGCCACAGTTATATAGCCTCATAGATATAAAAACAAGCTGACGGTTATGAATTGGGTTGTCCTAACAATTGATCAGAAACACACATTGGGCAATAAAAGAGTTTTTTAAGTGTCTTCGAATATACACAACATTCTTCTCTTCGGTGTAAATTGGTCAACATAGAATAAATAGTATTAGGAAATTGTAATAATAGATGGATATAATATAATTGACAACTGAATTCTAGGGAGTTGTATAAAAATCACTACACTAATTCTAAGTCATTAAATTAATCAATTTCCGTGTTAGTATGTTTTGCATTGAAATAGCTTTTATAAAGACAGTATCAACCATTTTTAGTAATTAATTAGTTCACTTTTTTAATTACTCCTAGCTGTAGGTACAGTATATTGTTTTGTTTTAAATGAAAGTCATACGGGGAGCTTGAGGGTTCGAAAAATGAGTCGAAACTTTAAAGTTTTCTAAGTGCCTCTTTATTGATTGGTTTTAATCATTAATTTGTAATTCAAATGGAATTGATTTATGATTAAACAAAAGCACAGCCTTTTTTTAAATTGAAGTAACTACATCTACATCAATATTACTGTATCTGGCCAACATTGGTTTTCTTCCTATTTCTGATATCGCTTAATGCGTTTTTTTAATATTAATTCCACATTTTCAAAATTATCTTTTTCATTACTATTATTTACAAATAAATATATGACATGTATTTATGAACAACATGTGTATATATCTGGTAGTTAAATGTCAAACTGTTTTATCACTATAAATTACAAAAATCATAATACTAATATGTTATTTAAAATAGAACTGATTATCTTATTAGTTCACCCAAATCAATATAATAATATAATTGATTAACTTCTTTGAAAAACTATCAAAAATTACTTTTTGAACTATTGTTTCCTTCTTTTAGTTGCCACAATGTATAGGTGTAAACATAATTTGTTATTTGTGTAACAGACAGCTTTCAGACATCTGTGGTTAGGTTTACAACTCTTTCGGGAAATCAATCTTTTATGTTTGCACAATCAGCATATTGTTATTTTGCTCCACATCCAAGTAAACCTATATATTTCACATTGCGGTTCTATTGACTGCAATATTTCCTCTTTATTCTACTTTCATTTCCGATACATTAGACAAAGTTTATGGTTTAACCTTTAGAATTAAGATTTACAAATGTCAAATTGGTAATAAAGAAAGATTGCAATATCCGGCAGAGGCCATTGACAATTGAAATTTTGAATATATGCACTAGAAAAACGAAAGCATTTTTAAAACTTAATTTCAATTAAGTTTTTTAACAACAATTTCCTGCAACAACATTTGTGATAATATTTCGTCGAATAATTGAAAACTTTTAAAGAATCTGAAGTAACTGATTTACGTATTTTGTTGTATAGAATTCGGATGAAAATTGACTTGTTGTTTATGGAGTTACGATTATTGACAATGCACTGATAATATATTATTGCTCACTATGTCAGTTTGCTATATACTTAGTACCATAAATTTAAAACCTATTAGATAATTTATTAAATTTTAATTCTCATGATATTTTGTTTAATGTTAATGTATACATGTTATTTGTTTAACGCGACATTAGTCCCTGTACGAAGTCTGCACTGGCCGTTCGTTACAAGTGTTCCATCATAATCCTCACCATCATTATCATAAATCAGTTTATTAGATACTATAACTGGAGATCAAACATTTATAGAGTTAATAAATTAATGAATAGTTATCTGATAAAGTATATATTCAACAGTGAAGTAGATAATAAGTTTGTTGTTCTTATTTGTGAGTGTTTACCATACTTTTCGTTGTTTTAAGTTCTCATCTCGAGTTGGGGAAGACATTCCTTGACCTGTTTTTGTGAATGTCAGTCAACATCCTTGTCCGACCTTCATGGGTTCTTCGGGTTCCCCCTATATGAGTTGCGGTACCGGTTGGTCGCTGCGCACAGCGGCAAATAAAGATCAGGCGGCGTGTTTTGACGATTTCGGATGCTTTGAGGAGGCCAGCATACAAAACTGTGTTTGTAGTATGACCCTAGTATGAATTGCGAATCATTCTAGTGTAAGTATCGTCAAGTCTGGAGGTCATTTTCTTTGTTAAAGTCTAGGTCTCGCTATTGTATAGTAAGATAAGCTGCACTATATGGCTTTAAGATATTGATATATTGTTGTTGGTTGAACATGATTTCTATACTTGTTCGAGTTTGTTTGTGGCCGCAAAGGAAAGGCTTTATATGGTGTTAAGATCTTTGGCAGATGGACCAACCCAACACCAGAGGTACTAAAAGTCCTAGACTTTTTCAATTATTCCATCGGAGACGTATAAATTTGGGTGGTTATGCTTTTAAGACTTATGTATTCGGTCTTTTTCCTGTTTATTCTAAGGCCTACTGATAAAGCGAAGTGTTCTGCTGTGTTGAGCATGAGTTGTGCGACTTCTATTGTATTTCTTAGGAGTGCGATATCGTCTGCGAAGTCTAGATCACAAACACTGCGCGCTGGTTGTCTTTTTTTGATCTTATTATTTAATAGGTGAAGCCTGCATCTACTCCGCATTGATGAATTGCCAAGCGAAGTATGTAGTCCACAATTATAACAAATATGAAAGGGGCTAATGTGCCTCCTTGTAGGACACCTGCTGGTATGTCAAATGGGTCACTGAACCCATCAGTTGTAAGTATGTGAGCAGTAGTGTTTATGTATAGGGTCATGATCAATATGACAATCTTATAAGGGATGCCATACGCTTTGAGAATTTTTTAAATTATTGACCTTGAAACGCTGCCAAATGCTGTGAAGTCTATAAACGTAGCAATTATGCACTGATCGTTCTGTCGAATATTGCACTCTTTTATAATTCTTCGTAAAGCGAGAATTTTCTGGGTCGTACTTCTTTCTAAGGGCGAAAACCGTTTTGGTTTGGTCAAAGGAGTGGGTCCATATGTGGTCTGATGCGGTCCAGAAGCATCCGATTGAACAGCATGGCACTTATAGACATAAGCGAAATTCCACGGTATAGTTACCCGCAAGACTGGCGTCGCCTTTCTTAAAGACAGATATGTTTGGTAGGTATGCATGGTTTATTATTGGCAAAACTACATCTTGTGTCTTCTTTAGTTTCATAATTTCTGCCGACACTTCGTCAATTCCAGTCACTTTTGATCTTCTGCAGTAAATGGACCTTCGTTTATTGGTAGTTCAATAAAGACTTTTTGGGTGTCGATTCTAACATCAGGGTCTTTACTGCAATAGAAGCTATTAAAAGTGTTGTCGAAGGGTGGATATGCGTTCTTGTGATGAGTTTGCTGCGATTGCACAATATGGAGTCTTTGTTTTACGGTCAGTCAGTTTGTTAATTGCTTGGTATGCTTTTTTTATCTTCCTTTCTTCGATGGAGTGTTCAATTTGTTTCACAATCGAGGTGAGGTTTGTTTCTTGTTTTCTCTGATAAAGGGTTGTCAGTTCCTTTACCATTATTTTAAATCTTTTAATGTTTAGTGAGTGTTGTTAGCCTTGTTTGTTTGCTTTAGTTGAAACAGATGTTCGCAAGAGTTGATGATGTCTTAGTTCTCCCGGACCATGACTTGCTTGTTTTTCATTTCTTAAAACAGGGTAGGTGTTTTTTTACAAGCGGTGAGTAAAAAAATCAGGATCGTACATTGCATCGTTCAATCAAAAACTTAATTTCTTTGAAAAAAAATTGTATGCCTCCCCTGGCCCCTCCGATAAGAACGATATTTTTCACTAAACATCGTAACAAAGTAACTACGTGGAATTTTTTTAATTTATGCCATTTGCGGAATGAAACATTGAAATATATAAACAATATAAAATTATAAAAGAATTGAAAAAATCTAGTTATTGTTCCAATTTTCACACATAAATAGGTACTAGCTATAGAATGCATAGACAAATTTGAAGAATAACTTTATTCCCATTGTGATCACACTGTTCGAGTTGTAAATTTTCACTGTCACCGATTTACATAAGTTTGAATGTTTTTTCCTTGCTTGTACTTTGAAATTAATAAATTTATAATTAGGATATATTCATGATAACGGCGAAATGTAAAATTTGGCACATTTTACATTTCGCCTTTATAAATGTTGTTATTTTATTTACAATAATTAATATTACATAGACGTGAAAATTAAATTAATCTAAACATAAATAAATTACAACATGTTGCAAAATTGCACATGTCTAAAAATTCATCGTTGATTATTTAACACTTCTCCAGCAGACTTATCGATCCTAATTTATTGGATTTAACATATATTTTTGTTAAAATAAACCTATCTGTATATACAAAACTAAAACAATTTCACAAAGTTGTGACATATATAATGCTAAATAAGAACTCACTGACTCACTTGTTTACTTTAACATTCTACTATTCCGAAATTTACAAACTGTTTGATGCAATTTCACATAGGCCTACTATTCAAAATTACTGTATATAAATAGGAAATTTTTTCATTGGGCAATCGTTCACCAGAAATGTAATTATAAGGTACTCATTCAAGTGATTAGTCGGCTATTTGCTCCCCTCAAATGTCTCAAATGTAAATATATGTTTTATAATATAATTTAAAGCATATTAGGCCTATTTCTTATTGTCAAAATATTTCCATTGAAGCGAACGAAATAAAAAAAATATATACTCTAAAAAAACGTTTACTAATGATATGAGAACATTTCAAATAATCAAAGGCACATACACTTAGTAAACCGGTACATTTAGAATATCGTATAGGTGTTTCTATGTGCATAGACTAATCTTAACAATGTTATATATTTCAATTATAAGATAACTAAAACTATAGTATTATATTAAATAATAATATTTAAATAAATGTACTTAGGTAAATTTAAAAATAAGTAAAACCTGCTTAAAAATGAATCATCATTTAAATTTTAATAAAAATCACAGGCTTACCTGTTGACTTGAGATCTGTATGCATACAAAATGAGTTTCTGGTTTCGATGTCATATTTTAGTTTGTAATGTGATGAATTATGTGATAAATATATATATTAGATAAAATGATAAAAAGCACAATTTTTTATGATTTCAAACAATTTTCCAAGTGAATAAAACTCTAACAGAAATGCTTTTTACTAATGAGTAATAGGTTAAGCTTTATATTTATAGTTTGTCTTCTACAATTCAGAAAAACTGTTAATGCTACTACCATTGATAGTGCGTGATGTTGGTGTAGAAAGACGATAAAATCCGCTGAACGCGGTAAGCTTGCCTAACAACCATTGTCAACTAATCGATAGTAGTATTATAGCAGTATATAATGAGTACTTAGTTCATAAGTTGGCTGTTATAGTAGTGAATGCTTAACCGATACATTATACTCAATATAAAACTTTTAGATCTTACAATTTAAATTAATCAGTTTGTAATTAATGTATATATGAAAATGCAGAAAATACTAACATTATTTAGGTTTAATCATTGCAGGACTACAGCCTAGGAACCCATACTTTCAGCAATTATGTTCCACAATTGGTTTTTCGGCCCTACGTATTACGTGGCCGAATAGGTTGCTTGGGAAATGTAGAGAAACATATCAAGTATAGAACAAAAATTAAACTCAATTTTAGACATATTGATTGCTTTTTTAAATTACATACTTGAGTTGGCCGATTAGGAAAAAAGTGCTTTTTATGTGATTTTCTACATATTGATGCTTTCTAAACACAAATTTAATTATGACGATATTCTTTTCAATAGCAAAATATTCTAAATTAGTGCATTCATATTCTGATAAATCTATAAATGATAATGTGATGAAATTTTATTTTTTCATTATGCGGTATAAGCAGCCATGTTTTCACATATATTAAAACTGAAATATTATACTATCTAATTAATATCCACGATAGAAATTGGTGAATTATATAATTATTATGTAGTAGGAAATACTTTATTTTAAATAAAACATAAATTAATTAATAAAATAATAACTATTGATGATTATAAATTAAAAAATAGAAGGGCAACATTGCAAAATAGATAATTTGTTGTTGCATTCGTCCTGTTGTAAAAAATTGCAACCAATTGAATTATAAGCTATATGTAGATTATTAATTGTTACAATTATTTTAAATAAAATTATTCACTTTGTTAAGAATCACTAAAATAATAAATTGATTTTGTAATCCAAAAAAACTATTTTTTTCTTGTTTGTCATATTTTATTTAATAAATACATTTATTTAGTACCTAGAACCCCATAACAACTATTACCGAGGACGTCATCAAATATTAATATTGGCCTATATGCTTTTTTACCATCTTGATCAGTAGTTATTGAGTAAGGGAAGTTTGACGGAAGCGCTCTATCAAACCGGTTAAACACACCGCTGATGGTTTTTTTAAATTTTCTATTGTATCTCTTTAAGTCAGCTTCTATTTTCGGTCCGTTTTGGTTTTGTATCCTGGATAATGGCTTTAGAACATATATAACCACTACAGGTATGACTTAACATCCTCTCATTTCCTAGGCCTGTGTTATAAGTAGCCTACAAGTATAACTTGGTGGAATTCCTTCATTTTCTTTCACTTTTGGTATTGCATGGTCACCTTCTGGTTGGTTTTCTTGAGTTTTTTCTAGTTTTTTTCCAGTTTTATTAATTTCTCTCATTTGCCTTTTGTGTATCTTTTTTATCGGTTTTCTTTGTTATATACGAGTACCCTTTCTTTTGATTTATATTTTATTATTTCAGATTTTTTTTACTATCTGGTGAGCTGATTTTGCCTGATGGTTCCAATCAATTCTATAAAAGTTTGTCAACTTTGTTGAATTTATATTATCTGTTTTTGTGACAAATGCAATTACGTTTTAATCAATTAATATTTTACAAAAAATAAGGTAATTTCTAAACTGCATGATACTTATTACTAAACAGTTTCTTATTTCTTTGTTGAACATATACTTCAAATAGAATGAAAATAATTTTCTTTCTTTAAACTGCTTGATGTTTATAAACTCATGTTGTTTAAAAACTCCATGAAAATAATGTTCCAGTTGAGATATTCGAAATATACCATGAAATATTCGCATCAATTTTAAAGCACTGTTTTATATAATATATATACTGTACATTTTAATACTAACTATATAAGTATACTATGTTGTTCATTATGTATTACATTAGTAGAATGTTTTAACAGAACACCCCTTTAATACGAAGTCATATCTATAAAAATCCTAATTAAATTACATAGGTTTCGCCGCCACTTTTCACTTTGATATGTTACGCGAAAACTCTACTTTCCTCACAAATAATGAAATTTCATTAACGCTTCTAAAAAAAGTGTAAGTAAGCTATAGTTTTCTTTAACCCTTCGTACGTGGAGGGGGGGTATGCCCATTTTTTTCTCAAAGAAATTAAGTTTTTGATTGAACTATAACACGTATGACCCTGATTTTTTTA